>PVIA01005386.1:0-116403 GCA_004024845.1 Tonatia bakeri
GGGGAGAGGATCTCACTGGCTGGGGTGGGTGTGGAGGGTCCCTATCGCATGAGCCATTACGCAAGCCCTCAGAGGGGTGGAGAAAGCACCTGGGCTAGCCCCAGGTTTACTGCCAGTGCCCTGCGTGGCCTTGGGGGAGGAACAAACCCTGCTGAACCACAGTTTCCTAAAAACAAAGGGGTTGCTCTACATCTGCCATTTTTATCCTTTGGGGAGCTTATCAAGCAACTCCTTTGAGAATGGGAAACCTCTCCCCAGAAATGCACTCCTGCATCCAGAATTTTCCACCTCCGTGTCATCTGTAACCCTTGTCTTTCTCTCATAGCCACTGTCACACCCGCACCGCTACCATCATGGCCTGTATCCCCTCCCCTCTCGTCTGTGCCCCACAGGGGCCTCTGGTCGGGCTCCGGCCCTTGTCCTCTTTGTGTGTGCTCTCAGGCCAGCGGCCAGGGTGACCCTTCTAGAGGGTAAGTCAGATCGTGTCACTCCTGTCTGGAATCCTTCAATCACTCCATTTTTTCACTTCAAGTAGGGATTTTGCCCCAAGATTCCCAGCTAACTCCTTTCCCAAACTCTTCAAGTTCTTCTTTAAAAGCCACATTCCACAGAGAGATGAAGAGCTACAACAGGGAAAAAACTGAGTTAACAAAATAAAAAATCTTCCCACAAAGGCAACTCCAGGCCCAGATGGCTTCACTGATGAGTTCTATTAGATATTTAAGGAAGAAACAGTATCAACCCTTCACAGGATCTTCCGGAAAGAAAAGGAGAGAGGAACACTTGCTAACTCATCCCACGAGACTAGCGTTGCCTCGATAATACAGCCAGACAAAGACGTCACAGGAGAACTCCAGATCATTGTCCATCATGAATGTGGATGAAACCCCCGACCCAAATTTAGCCAATTGAATCTAGCAACATGAAAACAAGATTATACACCATGACCAAATGGGGTTTTCCTCAGGAATCCAAGGTCGGTTTAACATTTGAGAGTCAATTGATGTAACATATGCCATGTCACGTAAAGAACAAAAACCACACAGTCACCTCAATAGATGCAGTAAGAGCATTTCACAAAACTCAGCACCATTTATGGTGAAGCCGCTTAGCGAAGAAAAGAGATGGGAGTTGCCTCAACCCCCTGCAGGGCGCCCATGACACTCACAGCTGACGTTGTACTTCCTGGGCGAAGACCGAGAGCCCCCCCACCCCCGGGACCGGGAGTGAAGCCAGGTGTTTGCACTCACCACCTTCGTCCAATGGGGCACTGGAGGCTCCAGCCAGGACTGGTTAACCTTTCGGCGTCTCTGGGCCCATTGGAAGAAGGATTGTCTTGGCCACACATTAAATACCCAGACACAAACGGATACTGATGAGCAAAATAAATAAATAAAGGTTTTAAGTAAGTGTATGATTTTGTGTAGGGCTGCCATTCATAGTCAGCATGGGCCACATGCAGCCCACAGACCGTGGGTGGGACACCCCCATGCAGACAGGCCCATAAGGAGATAAAATGCACCCGAATGGAAAACAGGACTATCACTGTTCTTACGTATGTGATCCTATGTGCATAAAATCTTAAGGACTTCATCAGCAAAAAAAATTGAAATCTAAAAAATGAGTTCAACAAGAGACTCTAAGATCCATATACAAAAACCATTTGTGTTTCTATATTTAGCAAGGGACAATCTGAAAATGAAATTAAGAAAGAATTTCATTCACAACAGCATCAAAAAGAATAAAGCACTTAGGAATAAATTTAACGAAAGCAGTGCAAGACGTATGCTGAAACGAAAAGTGCTGCTGGGAAAAATGAAAGACCTAAGTAAGCAGGGAGGCAGTCCACAGCCGTGGGTTGGAAGACTCAGAATGGGGAGGCGGCAAGTCACCTCAAATTGGGCTTTAGCTGTAACACAATTCCTGTAAAAATTCCAGCGACCATTTTGCAGAAGTTAAGGTGATCCTAAAATTCACATGGAATTGTAGGGCACCCCAAAACCGCTGAAGCCATTTTGAAAAAGAACGAAATTGGAGGACTTCCTTTTCCTGAATTCCAAGTTTACTATAAAGTGAACACAGTGTGGTCCTGGCCGAAGAATAGGTGTATAGACCAGTGTACCATAATTGCGAGTCCAGATACGAACCCTCACATTTTTGGTCAGTTGCGGTCGGAAAAGGTGCGGAGGTAATTCAGTGGGGAGAAGGATAACGTTTTCCAACAGAGGATGCTGGGACGGCAGGAGAGCTGTATGCAAGAATGATGGATTTAGTTTCCTGCCTCACGTCCTGTCCCAAAATTAACTTAATGGGACTTACACTATAGGCTAAGTATAATAGCTACAACCATAGAACTTGTGGAAGAAAATATAGGGGTCAACCTCTGGGACCTCAGATGAGACCGAGTTCTTGGATACAATGTCAAAAGCACAATCCATAAAAGAGAAAATATACTAACCTGGACTTGATTAAAATGACAATCTTTTGTGCTTCAAAAGATAGCAGTAAGGAGATAAAGAGACAACCCACAAACTGAGAAAAATATTTGCAAATTAAATATCTCATAAAGAACTTGTGTCCAGAATATATGAAGAGCTCTCACAACACAATAAGACAAATGATCCTTTTTAAAAATGGGCAAAAGATTTGAATAGACATTTTACCGAGGGAAATAGAAAGTGGGTAATTATCACATCAAAGGATGCTCGATATCATTAGTCATTAGGGGAATGCAAATTAAATCCATCACCGGATGTCACTTCAAACCCATTAGAATAGCCGTAATAGACAAGGCAAACCACGACGAGTATCGATGAGGTCGTGGAGACCCGGAACTCTCATTCACGGTGGGAACACGATGAAACGAAATGGCTGCCGTGGGAAGTCCAATGATTTGGCACTTTCTCAAAAGGCTGTGCTTGGACTTCCCACAGACCTAGCTATTCCACTCCTAGAAACTTACCCATGAAAAACGAAAACGTGGACACACCCCTGCACTGTGTGTGAACGTTCACAGCAGCACTGTCCATCAGGGCCCCACATGGAGGTGACCCAGATGTCTGCCAAGTGACGGAAGGATGAACAGAACGTGGTCTAGCCACACGACGGGTGCCACTCAGCGATGACAACGGATGCACTTTCGACACGTGGCACAAACGACATCGGTGAATCCCAGAAACACTCTGTTAAGCGATAGGAGCTGGACACAAAAGGCCGCACGTGGTGTGGTCCCATTCGTGGAAACGTCCAGAAGAGGCAAACCCGCGGAGATAGAAAGCAGGCCAGCGGTGGCCTGGGGCCAGGGTGGGAGTGGACATTGACAAGGGATTTGTCAGGGTGATGGAAATGGTCTCACACTGGATCACGGTGATGGCTGCCCGACTCTGTAAATTCACTAGCAACCGTTAAGCTGTGCACTTAAAATGAGTGAATTTAGGGGGGTGTCAATTATGTCTCAATCAAGCTGTAAAAAAATAAAGGGAAAGATAACCAGGCTGCTTGCTTGTCCCTCCAGGACCCAGGGCCCTTGTTCAGACGGCACCCACCACCTTCTAATAAATAACATTTCCTTCCTGTGTTTATTGTTACAGTTCCAGGATCGAAGTTCCGTGAAGGCAGGAGAATCTAATCTGTTTTGATCACTGATGAATATTCCCAGTGTCTAGTGCCTGGTAGGTATACCAGGAGGGACTCCCCCCAAAACTGGAATTTATTTATAAAAAATTGTGTGCTTATTCTTACATGTTTAAACTTCAGTCACCTTCAAAGTGTTCTCTATTTGAAGCAATGTGCCCATCGTGACTTTTGTCCACGGCTCAGAACAGTTTAACTTGTCGATTTTGACGCCTTTTAGTTCTGCCGTTTTTTGTTTCACCTCTTCCACACCAGCGAGACGTTTGCCTTTGAGGACTTTTTCCATCCAGGGGAACAAAAATGTTGCTTGGGGTGAGCTCAGGAGGCTAGGGAGGGTAGGGCATGGGGGTCATGCTGTTTTTGGTCAAAAACTGCTCAGCACTCGGCACGGTGTGGGCAGGTGGACTCATCAATCACCCATCATGAAATGGGCAAACACATGGAAAGAGTCTTCAACAAAAATTCATGGAAGCCAAATGCAGCCTCTCACAACAACGCCAGCTGGTACACTGATGCAGATGTGTTCCTAGAACACTCACCTAGCAGGGAAGCCTGTACTCCAAGGGGACCGCCCTCCAGAGAATAATTCCAGGTTTCTGTGGGTTCCCCCCTTGTATATTAAAAAATGGAATGAATGAAGAACCCTTGATTGGCAGGCTCCTTTCAGCTCTGAAATTCTCTAATCAAGGTTAGGTTTGAGGGTCTTTCCAAGGTTAGGTTTTGGTCGTGAGCAGAAAGGTTGCTCAGGCCAAGTTGGTATTTGGGGCTTGGACTGGAGGAGAGATGGGGGAGTCCCAGGTGACCCGCACTCAGAGCCCAACTTGCTCTGTCCTGAGGAATCAGAGACGACAGGTTTCCCTTCCCTGTGTATCCTGCAGCCTCTGGAATATTCTCTTTCCTTCCTGACCTCAGTTGACCCATCTGTGAAGTGAGTTCTCTGCAGCATCGTAGGGGCTGTGAGTGCGTCTCTCACCACACAGACAGAGGGGAAGCAGGTGGCAGGTGGGAGGGAGCAGTGTGTTCCGGGGCAGAGCAGTACGGGCTCTTGGGTGGGGTGGCTCTTTGGCCCCCAGGCTGTCCCTGCCCCTCCTGTCGCCCTACTCTGTTCCTGCCCTCCACCTTGAGGTTGCCCTGCTGTTCCTGGCCCTGGGTGATTTCTCAGCGGCTAACACCTTCCTTGACATATTTACATATGGGAAGTTCTTCCTTTCTATAAACATTTACCCACACCTTGGTAGGCTTGTGAAAACGCAACATTCCTTTGGAAGCCAGCCTTCCTGGGCCGTGGGACTCAGCTATTTATTTTTGGGAGCTGGAAGCAGCTGTGTCGGCTTCTGGGTGCCAATGAGCTTCTCTCTTAGGAGAGCCTCCTCCACACGGACGGGACAATTTAGAGGCCCAGAGTGATGGGGAGAGGAGCGGCAGGCAGCCCTCTGATAACGGGACCTAATGAGATGGGAAATGGATGCTGTGTTGCTTGGGGCCCTGGCGCCCCGGGCGAGTCTGGGGAATGGGCTGCCAGGAAGGGTTTTCCAAAGCCTGAGGTTCACTGCACAGGCCACCTCTGTGACAGTGGGGTCCCTGGGACAGGGCTCGTGCTCGGACAGGGCTCCCAGAGGCCCCAGGGGCTAGAGAGAGACTGGCACTGCCTGCACATCAGAAGGGAGGAGCCAGCTAGCAGTGGGTCTGAGCACAGCTCGGGATGAAGGGGCCCTACTGGGCTGAAAGGGCAGGGGATTTGGGGCCATAAAGAACTGAGTTCAGATTCCAACTCTTTTTCTCTCTTGATGTGTGACCTTGGGCAAGTTCACGGGTGTCTTCATGTGCCACCTTTCTTGTCTAGGAAAGGAGACGTGGGGTCTGCCTGGCACGTGTGTGGGTCACCCAGGTGGCGGGCCAAGGTTCCCGAAGTGCCTCTCTCTCTCCCTCTCTCCCTCCGTCTCCCCACCCTCCCCTCTGCATCTGCAATACAGGTCCCATCCCTACATGGCAACAAAAGAGCAGCACTCTGGCCTGCCCTCTCCTGAGGAGGCCAGGTGCCCTCGCTCTGCAGGGAGGCAGGAGCCTAGGTCGTGGCACCGGCAGGTGGGTGCTGCCCGCTCCGCCACTGCCGTGTGCTCTGCGGGCGAGCACAGCGGGCGTCTCCCAGAGGTCCGGCCCCCACTCTCTCTGCGGGGCCTCTGTCTCCGGGACTGTCCTTGATCTCAGCCTCCGTGAGTCTGCCTTGGGTTTTGTGACTTTGGCTTTCAACTCCCTCCAAAGTGATGCCCCTCCCTGCCCTGCTGGCTGCTGAGGAAAGGCTTCCATTTAGTAGCATTTTCCTTTCTCATTTCATGCTGTAATGGAGATTCATGGCTAGTTTTAAATCCATAATTTGCCATGAAACCCTGGTCTCGGGCCCGGGCTGAGGTCAGAGGAGGAACGCCTCGTGCTATTTTTATCCTTTGAAATGTCCCATTCCAGCCCAGCCTCTGGGGCTTCCCCAGGGCCGGCCTCCGTCTGCCAACCAGGGTCCTGGGTGTGACATGCGCCATGTCCAGGGGCTGGGCCAGGAGGGGCTGCTCGCCCTGGCGGAACTGGTGGACCCTGGCCTCCCCTCGAGGTGGCTGTGACTCTTCCCTCCACTTCATTTCTCATTAGGGAGGATCGATAGAGGGGCGGGACTTCATGCTGGGGATCTCATGGTCCACCAGCCCCAGTCTCTTTGGGCCTGACAAGGGGGGAGGGCCAATGGTGACTTAGTTCAGTCACCAAGACTGTCCATTTCCCATCAGCGACTGCTTCTGTGTTTGACTACTTAGTTCTTGTGTCTCCCCACCATGGGCACTGGGGACTGGGCCAAGCCCTGAGTGTGCGTGTGTGTGGGTGTGTGTGCACACCAGTGCTTTGACCTTGAGGTGAAGACATGTTCGAATAAGACTGATACATAAATAGGGAGTCTTCTAAGGGCTGGCAGCAGCTGGGTTCCTGGCTGAGGACCCCGCAGGGCCCCCCCGCACAGGTGGGCCCTTGCCTGTGTTTTGCAGCTGTGGAGCGGTTGGAAGCCACACCCAGCCAGAGGTGGCAGAGTGGGTGCAGCCTCCTCAGGGCAGCTGCCTTGTGAGAGTTATAGAAAGTGACTGGAATTGCCCAGGCTCCTGGGAGCTGCGGGTTCTATATCTGGTGGCCGACACTAGAGGGTCAAAGCCCTTGTGCAAATGTCCATGGTTCGAGCTCACGCTTCCCTTTGCTGAGCTACCTCTCCCAGGTCAGGCTCGGTTAACGCAGAGACAGACATACCCTCGGTCTCAGGAGCAAAGGAACAAGGACTCAGGGAATAATGACCCCCCTGCCCAGCCTTAGACCAGAATCAGATGAGGGAGAATCACAGTCAGGCTGTGGAGCCCCCTCTCCAGCTGATTTTACAAGGGAGATGGGGGTCCCCAGAGGTCAAGTATCTTAGCTCCTGCGTCACAGCCGGCCGGTGGCTGGACCGGAGCTCTACCTCGAGGCTGCCAACCCCCAGGTGTGGCCCGTCCTGAAGAAGCGCAGGGCCTGGGTCGGGGTGGATCACACTTCAGCGCTGCAGGGCTGCCTCATTCAGTGATGGGGGGCCTCGGGGGGCAGCATGCTGAGAACGGGGTGGCGGTGGGGTCTAGGGGCAGGAGGCTGAGCACCTTGTGGTTCGCAGAGCCTGCCGCGTGCTCGTGTTGACAGCAAGAGCTGCTGGAGAAGGTACAGGGGGCAGACTCTGGGGGCTGTTTGGGACACTGCTCCAGCTTTAAGTGGGGAGCACTGCCCCCGAGGCAGTGCTGGGCATCGGGCCCCTCCTGAAAGGCCACCTAGTTAGGCCAGTTAGCTCTCCGCTCGTTGCTGGAGTCTGCCGCAGCCGAACAGGGCAATGCCAGACCAGGGCAGCGCCAGGTAGGGTGACGCAGAGGGTGTGTGTCCTTTGTGTCAGGCTGCATCCCCTGCTGGGAGGGGCCCCTGCCTGCCCCTGCCACCTACCTTCCGTCTGAGAGGGGACATGCTGAGTTTCCCTCCGACCCTCGTGGAGCCCAGCCTCCCTGGAGGTCCCTCAGCACCTGCCTCCCCCTTACCTCCCACCATGATGGATGGGCCCTGAGCTAGGGGAGTGGGCTGTCCTGCAGCCCAGCTGAGGCTCAGGTGCAGAACAAGGTGAGGGGGGTGGGGGCAGGCAGAGAGGCTGTTCCTTCCATGACAGCATGACGGTTGGAGGGACAGGAAGACTCGGGGTGGGGGGGTGATCTCAGCATGTGAAGGCCCCCAGGGATTCAGCTTCAAAGTCAGCACCCCGCACCCAGCAGCTGCAGAGTTCCCCACTCTCAGCCTCCCTCTCACACCTCCACTCTCCACCAATGACTGCTCTGGGCGGCCTGTCAAGGGCACGGCACTGAACCCACAGTGTGGACCTTGGAGACCCCGCTAGGGAACTTATGCTATAATTTAGGAGCAAGACTATTAGTCAGCTTAAGGTCCCTCAGTGAGTCTGAGCCATCCTCCCCTAGGACTTAAATGGGGAGGGCCAAGAGGGCTGTGCAGGGGCCACGGCGAGGAGAGGAGGAGAATCAGCTTCCGGACAAGGGGACCTGGGGGTGGCTGGGGCCCCCAGAAGGGCAGGGTAGCAGAATGGAGTGGGGAGGAGCGGGCAGCAGGGGTTGTGGTGGGGGAGGGACAAGCTCAGGCCGGCTCCAGTCTGGGACTTCAGGAGATAAGGAGGCTTTGTTCTTCCCATCTCCCATCTCTGGCTTGTTTGCTGCCCTATTTGGGGGTGATCGCAGGGTAATGAATGTGGCAGGAACCAGGCACACAGCACAGATGAGATACGGTACCCAAGACCAGGCCGCGGCCCAGCGAAACAGGCCTAATGAGGAGATAAGGAAATCAATTCCGCTTGTCTTCCCCGCGCTGGAGCGAGCAGGAGGGGCTGCGGGAAGCCTGTCTTTCTGCCTGTGTGCGGGGTGGATGGCTTCCCTGGGACACGAGCCTGATGCCCCGAGGAGGGGGAGGAGGAGGAGGAGGAGGAGGGCTTGCTCGTGGTGAACACTGCGGGGGTCAGAGCGACAGCAGCCACAGGTATGGCAGTGACCGTCGGTGGTGACAGGCCTGCTGCGTGAGTGCTTTGCACATGTTCTTTCATTACATGCTCTCTTTAACCCTGAGAGGACCGGGTTATCTCGACTGTTCCCCCTTCTACACATAGGAAACTGAGGCACAGAGTGGTTGAATGACTCGCCCAAGGTCACACCAGTGAGAAACTGGCACGGCCAAGCTTCCAGTACAGGCAGTCTGGCTCCCAGAGCTGGGCTCTAGACTGGGAAGGCGGGTCCCCTGTCTGAACACAGCACAGCACACGACTCAACTCTCACTGCTCCCGGGGCTTACTCGCCGCCGGCCCCACTCCCCGTGGTGAGGTACAGTGGAACTGCCCCATCGTGTGCCCCAAACCCTCTTACTACAGCAACAAGGGGAACGTTTACTGAGCACCAGGCAGGCGCTCACAGGGTGCACTGGGCGTGAGGGACGCAGGATGCTCCCCCAGAGACCTGGTGGGGAAGCTAGATTCCCAACAGTTACTTTCAATGTAATTGGGTGAGTGGTGTGGCGGAGGTGTGAACAGAAGCCTAAGGAGGCACAAAGGGGGACAGTGAGGCCATGTGAGGTTCAGGGAGGGCTTCCTGGAGGAGGTGATGTCCAAGATGAACCCTGACAGGTGAGCAAGAGTTGGACGAGGGAAGAAGGGTGGGGATGGCATTCTAGGCAGAACCACACAGTGACAAGGGCACAGAAGTGTGGGGAGTGGAGGGGACTTAGGGCTGGTGACCATCCTCAGAGCAAGGCGGCCAAGCTGGGGCTGGAGAGAGGGCAGAGGGCCGGCCTCAGTGGGGGCCTGGGCTTCATTCTGGGCAGGAGCTTTCTCCACCCTGAAGAACCACTCACGCGGTCCCCCACTGACAGGGCAATGGCAGTGGGGTTCTCGCCACCATCTCAGGGAAGAACTGCTTTAGCAGCCAGGGTTCTTGGGTTCTGGGTCAGCTCTGCCTTCGCTTGCTTCAGGGCCTGAGTCGCCCACTGTCACTCCCTGGGCCCACCTCCCCTAAGGTGAGGGGTTGGCAGTGGGTGGCGCACTCAGGACCTCTCTGCCTGCAGTTCCCCTGGTGGTGGAGTTGCAGAGGGCGCTCGTGCATTCAAAAAAGGCACAAGGTAAGGACACACCGGGACCTTATCTGTTTTCCCCTCTCAGTATTCTGGGCCTGACGTAGGTTTAAAGACGCTCTCTTTAGTTCAGCTGACTTGGTCGCCGCGTTAAATAATTCATGTGGGTTTAGGAAGCTTTGTTTCTGATGGGAGCTACAAGGCAGCAGAGTTAATATTAGAGCGGGCCAGGAAGAAGAGGGGAAGGGAGGAAGACTGGGAAAACACCTTTTTAAATAATTAATCTGGCACCTACCCGCCTTCCCGCCTACTTCCAGTCCCCCCTTTCTCACGGTGTTTATTCCAGTGGATACCCGACGCAGCCACGTGGTTTGCTTGTTTACTGCGCGTTGCTGGTCTCCGTCTGTTTCCCAGCCGGAACGCTTGCTCCGCAGGGCGGGGCCTGGTTTACTCTTTTGTTTACGGATGCATCTCAAGCACCTAGATCTGCGCTTGGCGCCTGATCTGTGCTCGGTAAATATCTGTTGATCAAACCCTCCCCTCTCTGGTCCCTCAGCGTCTTGCTTCCCAAGTTCTCAGGCACTTAGAAGGATCGGGTGCACTACCCTCCTTTCAGCCTTGACCCTGGCACAGTTTAGGAATTTTCAACCCTGGGGTTCCTGCAGGTGGGAGAAGGGGCAGTCTGCATGCATGTGCATGTGTGTGTGTATAGGGGGGTGCGTGTGTGGGTGCGTGTGTGATGATCACAGTTTTAGAAGGTTGGCATTTTTATTATCCCTATTTTATAGATTAAGAACTAGAAACTTCATTCATTCATTCATTCATTCATTCACTCATTCATTCACCCGATAATTAAAAACCCTCAAACCACAATGAGTATTAAGTGCTGTTTAAAGAGAATTGAACTAGAGACCCGGGGCCAGCCCTAAGGACCTGCCCAAGGTCACACAGGGACGACGCTGCAGGCAGGTGTCCCCTCCCCAGCCAGGGCTCTCCCTCCTGTCCCCCAGTTCTGCACAGGTGCATGGTCAACTGTGCTGTGTCTCTGCAGACAAGGGATGGGGAGGCTGGACACAGAGGGGGGCTCTAGGCCAAGGTGCACAGCCTGTTTCCGAATGCCAGAGCTGGATGGGACTTGAGAGGCCCATCTCTGTCCCCTCCTCTGCCTCTGCCACCACACATATCCTTGGTCCAGTGCAGGTTAGAGCATTTCTCTAAAATAGCTGCTGTGACATTTGGGTCCTTACTGTGGAAGCCATGGGTTCTGGGAGCTGGACAGTTCTTAGAGGTCATCTTATGGGCCACTACCACCATGGAACAGATGAGGCCACTGGAACCCCTGGGGGCAGAGTAACAGGGCCAAAGTCACACAGCTGGTTCAAAGCCGAACTGGGACTGCTGCTTTTTCCGTGATATTGGGATTTTCAGATGTTCTGGGGGTGGAAAGACACATGTCTCAAGCTGGCTGGAGTCAGAGCATGGTCCCTGGCTGGCTGGGACACAGAGGGAAGGCAGCCCCTTGGCCTGGACTGGCCCCCCAGGCTTTGTTTGGCTCAGTCTCCTAAGCACAGCCCCTGCCCTCTCTCCACCCCCACCCGCCCTGTTCCCTGACTCCCTCCCCCCGCCATGTGCCTCCTAGGGGAGCAAATGCTCAGCTCAGCGTTGCTCCTTGCCTGATTGCATCTGAGAGCTGGAAACGCAAGGCTAATTAATATGTCTGTGACTCTGGGTTTGGCTGCGGGGCCCGAGTCCCTGCGCCCTCCCGGGAGCCCGGCAGGCTCTGTGATCTGGCCCCCCCACCCCTGGCTTCTCCAAGCGGTGCCGGCAGATGCATATTTTCACAATGCACATCTGTTGGCTATAGTCTCTTGTATTTGCCCTCCTCACTCGGTGCTTTGATGGAAGACCCCTGGGGGTCTCCCTCCGTTCCAGCCAAAGTGTTTGCTTTGCAGTTTTGCCAGAATACCATCTGATTCTGCTCTCGCATCTTCCGCAGGTTCTAATCAGGCTCTTACTTTATTTAATTAAAAATCGATCCCAGGCAAATACAGACTAAATTAGGAAGCTCTCTCATTCCTGGAACACAGGAAAGGCAGCCACCTCCCTCTACCCCCTTGGGGAACCGGCTGGGACATTTTCCCAGGCTGAGATGTCATAGTGGAGCAGATGGGGTCTTGGCTGGGAAGCTGGCTGGGCCGGGTGGAAGCACCCCTCTCCCTTCGGCCGGAACAGCCACTCTGCTCGCCTACCACCACATACAGGCCAGGGCTCACTTTCCAGAAGGCTGGGTGAGCTTCTGCATGCAGGGCCTCCCTCCAGGGCAGCAGGTGGGGCTGTCCACTACAGAGAAGGGCAGCCAGGCTGGTCCCTTGGGAAGACCCCTTCAGGACCAGCTGAGGGCTAGGGACCTATAGGACCAGCTCAGGGGTGGGGGCCTAGGGTGACCCTGAGGAGTCGGGGAAGCTCTTTCTTGCTGGGGGTTGGTGTATTTAGGAGGAGTTGTTTTTGTGGAGTCTGCATGAAAGGTCCCTGCTCAGGCCGCTTCCTGGCTGTCAGGAATGTTACCCAGGCCTTCCCGCTGGGCTCCCTTGGAAACTCTCCCTTCTGCCTCTTCAATATGCCCCGTACTTGAATGAAAGATCTTCCCTGCACAAACCCAGCTCTGTGCCCAGAGGCAGTGCCAAGCCGTGCCACTGGAGAGGGAGGAGGGGAGCGAATGCCATTGCGATGTGACCCAAGACAAAGTCAGGTCTGTTTGGACCAGACCCGAGGCCCTGCCCCCAGAAGCCTGGCCCTCATCCGGCCAGATGAGGGAGATTCTGCCGGCATCTAGGAACATGGGGGATCAGACAGAGAGCTTTGGCTGCAGATGGAAAATCTGGGGTCTGGTCTGAGTGTAATTAAGCTGTGCGACCTCCTGTAAGTGCCTTTGCCTCTCTCTGTCTTGATTCCCTTATCTGTCAAACATTTGGAGTAATTCGGACTTTGTTCCCTAACTGCGATGGAAGGAACAGAACCTGTAAATCACTGGGCAGGACTGGGTAGAGCCCTGCTGCCAGGACAGCCACTTCAGGACCACACACACCCCATCCATTTTAGGGCCTGAGTGAAGTGCAGGTGGGCGACGCCCAGCTCCCGCTCACGTTAGTGTTCTTTGGTCCCTCCCTCAGGGAGCAAGGAAACAAGAAGCAGACCCTCCTGAGGATGGGGCTGAATAACCTCTGAAGATGAAGATCCTGCAGCTTGGCTCAGCAAATCTGTTCTGGTGTTTTGCAAGTCTCAAAAACCAGACAATATATTCGTCACGAAATCTGCCTTTCTCTTCCCTCAAGCCCCGTACCTATCCCCACTTTCGTCCCTATCTCAGGAGAGATGGAAAGGCAGCTGGCCCCTCAGTGTCCCTGATGACTGTCCTGAGGCCCACTTCCCGACCACGTAACTCCAGCGTATCCACCCTGCCAGCCGGGCTTGCTTTTCTCGTCCCCTTCATTGCAGGGCGGGGAAACGCAAAGGCCGCAGGAGGCTCTGAGCCTGGCCCCGGCTCCTCCTCCCCATCTCAGGAAGTCAGACTTTGACCCGGTAAGTGGTCCTCCGGGGCCTGTCCGCCGCTGTGCAGGGCTAATCTGCCCGTGCACTGCCCATGTAGATCTGAAGATAACCTGACACCTGCGTAAATATTTCATCGAGGTGCGGCCCTGCATCTTCTCTCCTAGGCAAGGGGGCAGCACCCCAGGCTGCTGACCCTGCTGTCAAAGCTTTTCAGCAGCTGCGAGGAGGCCGGCAGAGCAGAACCCAGGAGCCTCGTCTCTGGCTGCTGAACTCTGTCCCACAGGGGACCTGGTGGACACGCCCTTCGGGGGCAGGGAGGTGGTGCCCAGAGCTCCGGCCAGAGGCCCCACCCAGGCCCTTTGCTTTTCAAAGCCATAGTTTCTCATCTGGGGCGGCAGTTCTGCCCCACAGGTTTGCATCAAAACAGCTGAAGAAGGATAAGTGAAAGTACTTTGAGAGCTGCTGTTGAGAGCTAAAGACACGGAGATATTATTACTCGTGTGCAAGGCTCTGTTAGACCAGGGGCCTGGCTTCTCCGTGACCTTTTGCTGGAGGAAGGAGGCAGCAGGGGTGAGGCAACTGAAGAGGCAGTGAGCCCATCCCCTGTCTTCCAGCAGGTGTCCCCAGTGAGGCACGGGGTGCCCTGTTTAGGCAGGATATCCCGGGGACACCAGGCTCCTGGGAAGCCGAGATGAAGAGAGACCAGGAGCAAAGTTCTGAACTGAAATAAGCGCCTGACATGAGGTTTCCCAGACATGATGTCATCAGCCCAGGGTTCCTAGGAGCAGGGAAGGGGGGACGGGACAGGGAGCAGGGGCAGCACTGGTCCCTGTGAATGCTGAAGTCACAGGGACAAGCAAGCTGGGGACTCTGACAGGGGAACTGGAGAGATGGGGCTTGGTTAGCACCCTGAGGGAGGTCAATTGGAAAGAAGTGACTCGAAGCAGTGTCGCCTTCCCCTCCGTCTCTCCATCACCTAGCACAGAGCCTGGCAGATTCTGCACGGAGAACGGGTTTTCTGATGCAACCAATGAGCATCCAGGAGCCCCTATTTGCTCCCTGAGCTGGAATTGGACCACAGGGTGGACAAGGTCACAGGGGAGGTGGCTGTGGCCTTCTGATGTCCAGGGCAGGAACTTCCACTTTTCCCCTTTTGGTGGGGAGGGGGTTATAAACACAGTGGGGCTTGGCCCACCAGAGCCCCTGCATCGGGCTGGGAGGCACCTTCTAGAACCGAGCCTGTGGTGTCCCCCATGGCGTCCTTGCCCCACAGCAGACAGAGCTTACCCAGGACGGTGAGGCGTGCGGGCCGGGACCGGATGGCGGCCTGGATGGCCTGGCACTCGTACACAGCGTCGTCTTGCAGCTCGGCCCGCAGGATCTTCAGGTGGTGCTCTCCCGACAGGTGGTTCCCCACCACCAGGTACTGTGGGTAACCTGTGGGGGCAGCAGGCAGATCAAAGGGGCTGGCCCAGGCGTGGAGGTGACATTCTTGATCAACAGGACAGCAGCGCACACCTGAGCAGGGGCTGGGCTGTCTTAGTGGCCAGCAGAGCAGGCAGCTGCTCGGAGTCCCCAGCTCAGTGTGAGGAGCCCAGCCATGCAAGTGTCCCCAGGGCATTGGGGCAGAGTGTGGGTGGACAAGGGAATTGTTGGTTTTAAGTCTAGGACTGTTGGGGAAGCTATCGTTAGAGAGCGAAGGAGAGAATGGGGAGGGAAATGCCAAGTGGGGACAGACCCAGTAGGCTTGTTACTGTGGAAAGCAGAGTGCTGAGCATCATGGTTTACCAAGCAGACATGCATTCTGGTAAGGACTCATACGCACAGGGAGAGAGAGAGCCGGGCTGGGATCCACAGACAGACAGGAGGCGGGGGGGCGGGGGGGAGAGGGAGAGAGAGAAGGAATAAAACAGAAAAATGTTTGCGAAAGGATTCAGAGTGACTTTGGGGAGAAGTTTTGTTTCAGGATGCACAGCCTGGGCCCGCCCCACCAGTGCCCAGGAAGCTCGGGTCACTTTGAACCATCAGCAGCCCTTTTCTCCTCACTCCTCTGGCTCACCCCCAAACCCCAGGGTCTGATTAAGCACTTATAAGGACACTTAGGGATCTGGGGCCCCCTGTATCGCTGGAGATGAATAATAGATAAATAAAGGCTTGAGTATGATAAATCATTCATCAGCTTCCCTGCTGCTGTGTAGGGTTGAATATAAACACTGACCCGAGTCATAGCTGACCACGCTGGGCAGCTCCTCTCTTTCCGGGGTCTTGGGTCCTTAGCCCCCTTACTGTCCTGCAGCGGGATCTGTTTCCACCCCTCTCCCTGCCTGAGCTCTGCCCTTCCCCCACCCATCCGTCATAAGGTACCGCCTCCCTGTCCCGGTCCCTTTCTCTCCTCAGAGGTCTGTCCACCTTTGGGCAGTCCCCAACGGCTCCTCTTTCCGAAGGGCCTTCACCGGGACAGTGCGACTTCTCAGAAAGGTGCCACAGGAGGGGAGGGTTGAGCACATTTGGCCTTTAAAAGGGGAGACCAGGGCTGAAGCAAGTGAGAGACACGAACAGAGACAGACAGGGACGTGCACAACTCTCTCTCTTTAAACATTTCAAAGCCTCTCCACGTCTGTCAGATGCGTTTTTGTTCCTCCCGAGGACCGCATCAGCGCTGATGGAAGAATCGCCACCGGGAAACACTTTAGAATGTTGTTAACGAATCAAGGTGTCCAATGAGGGTCCGGGCTGCCAGGAGTGGTGGTGAGGTCTCTGTCACTGGCTGTATGCAAGCACAGGTGGTGTGATCATCTGTCAGGGACTCTGCAGAGGTTTCTACCGATGAAAAATATTGGAGCTCTGCGGCCCCTTCCACCTCCACAAGCTGAGTCTTCCAGCGGCAGGGCAGGGCTCCCTGGGGATGGGTGATGCAGGGCCCCCCCTCCTGGCCCCTGAAGGTAGCTGTCATTCTTTGCCAGGTTTCCCGGTACGCTTTTCGGGTGCTCCTTGTGCAGCAGAGCCCTCGAGGCTCATGTCTTCATGGCTGGCCTGTCCCCAACATGCGGTCAGGTGGCCTGCTCTCCACAGTGGCTCAGGCCGAGCCAGAGAGAGGCTCATGGGGCAAGCAGCAGGGCACTGCCTACCCCCACAGCATGCCTTTGCCTCCCCTCCTGCCCACCCACCCTGCCAGGCAGGGCGAGTTAAGAGGGGAGTTAGACTGGTCTCCCCAGCATGAGGGCTGGAAATGGGTTCTAGCCAGCGCTCTCCCTGGCGCTGCGGCGCCCAGTGCCGCTGGCTGACCGCACCAGCCCCTTCGGTCCAGCCTCTGGATCCCGCTGCCCTGTGATGAGTTCCCGCTCCCCCGCAGGCCTCTGGGCTGGAGCTGGTGTTTTTGTTTTCTCGCAAGCAAGCGATCAGCCACGATTTCACTCTCAGGAGCTGCTGAAAACATCAGTGATGGGTTTGTTTGTATTTGCCTAATTAGGAGACAGAGCTGTGATGATATCCCAAGGACTGGCAGCATCTTCAGAAAACATCCAGAGGCGTAGATTCTGAGCAAGTTCTAGCTCCTTCCACAGCATCGTTTACTCCCTCTTGCTATTCTCAAGGGAGGCAGCATCAGGGGGAGTCTGGGTTCTGCAGTCAGATTGCTTGGGTTCAAATAAATGTCAGCCATCTCCCGTCCTATATGTGGTGTCCTGGGTCACTCACTTTTATTTTGTGCTTCTGCCATCAGTAATGTGGGAGCAAAACTAGAACCTCGCAGAGTCCTGGTGACAATTGGACGGGACAACCTGTGTAAGGAGCCTGGCACCCAGTGGGTGGTCTGTACATGTTGGTTTACATGACAGTGTCCATGAGGCTGGGCAGCAAAGAAATCCTGTCTTTCTAAGTGGGAGCAGACCTGGTGTCTGGGCCTCTTGGGGGTGAGGGGCCAGGGTCCCAGGCACTGGGCTTCAGTGTATATTTGAATCAATTTCTTTCTCAGCTGTGACTCTGTTTACCTGTCCCATAAAGGGGAAAACCCTTCTCTTTCTCCCTGTGGACCATTGTAGGTTTACGAGAGACTGTCTGAGCTCCTTAGAAGAAAAATGTTCTATCAATATGAGGGCATATATTTATAAATCACTTCCTTTGACTGTTTTTTTCCAGCCATGGTGACCAGAAAGACTGTGAGGTCTTTGTCCAGGGCTCCATTCCTGGGGGATTGAACGCAGGCTGCAGCAGGCGGAAGTCCCGCAAGACCGAGCCTCAGTTGCCCCGCAGGAAAATGGTGTGGTGTTAAGTGCTCTGCAAAACTCTTGCTGAACTGAATTGAGATCTGTTACTCTCACTTTCCCCTCAGTATTTATGGGGCGTGTAAGTGTCTGTCACTATTGTCTTGATGCTATTTGGGGAACAGGTGATCCCATGCCGAGGAAACGCCCTATCAGGACTTGGAGTTTGTGGGCTCTGCAGGGAGATGGCTGAACTTCTTTGAACAAATGGAGTCCAGGCAAGGGAGAAGAGACGCCTGTTTGTCAGCGCCCAGTGCCCTCCAGCACCAGCAGGACCTGGTCCTGGAGCCCGGAAAGCCGTTCATGGACATGAGCGCAGAGGCTCAGTGATCTGTGCAGCGATGACCAGTCTGTGACCCACCCATAGGGGCCCGGGGCCTCACCGACTCAGCATGACCACAGTTCCCAACCGAGGGCTGGAGACCATCAACTGGGGTCCCCAAGAGCCTCCTTAACTAGCGGCAGTGCGGGGCCAGGCTCCGGGACATGCAGGGCACGCTCGATTCTAGTCTGGGAAGGTCGCATCCTCCCTGCAGTTCCTCTGGGGTGCGGGAGTCCAGAGGCCCGGGACACAGCTGGTTCCCATCATGCTTAAATGTTATGGCAGCTTCATTCATTTTGGAGCTATTGTTGTGTATTTCCTCCACGCTCAGTTGGGCCGCAGCCTCACACCCTGGGATGCCATTGGCCATCGCTATAATCTTTCAATATACATTTTTGGCATGACATAACTCACATTTTAAAATATTAATTCCCCCACCGTCATGTTGCAGAAAGCTCTTTGATTTTTACTTTCCCGCAGCCGTACACCAGGAGAGGGGCAAAGCTGCTTCTCTGTTAAATACACATTTTTCTCTCCTCCTCCGCCCTCAGCCAGTCCCCAATCGCAGGGACGCCCAGGCCCCTGGTCCTGAGTTTTACAGTTTATGCCAAGCCTAACAGTCGCAGGCCTGGTGTCCCCCGGGGGGAAAGGAAGGATGCTGGCTGGGGTGTGGCACAGAGGGTGGTTCCACACTCTTTTCTCCCAGGGGAGGGGACGGGTTGGAAAGACAGGTCTACGGGCCGAAGGACTGACATGCACAATAGTTAATAGCTGCCTGGGCACAGCACCGAGCAGGGAGCGCAGGTGCCTGCCACCAACGGCCCAGGAGCCACCAGCGCATCTCGGGTCAGCACCAGCCTGGGGGCGAGGGCTGGGCAAGGTTTGGATTTTATTTCAAACACTTTTTTTCTTTTCTTCCTGTTACATGGTGACCGCAGATTTTTTTTTGTGTGTGTGAGTTTTCAATCTGTTTGGCTCCGTTTGACGGATGGGAGCTTAGAAGAACCAGGTGGTGATGAAAGCGGGGAGTGCATTTTGGATACAGAAACAAGAACACGTCATCTCTGGAAATCTGACTTGACAGAAATCAAGTTTGATTTTAGAACAGACAGTCTGGGGCAGTGTTGTGTCAGGTTTGGGAGCAATCACCAGAATTGAGGGGTTAGTGGTCTTTGAGTTCTGGTTGTCTGAGGGGCCCTCAGATCCCCTGGACCCTGGACCCAGGGCTTGCCCAGCCTGATTTTGCCTGGGGGAGCCACACTGACCCCTGGAGGTGGGATTCCCCGGGAGGGCGGGTGGGTGGGGAAGGCAGGGGTGGGTCCCAGGCCTTTCCGGGAAGGTGGGGGAAGTCTGGGGGTACTTACTTGAGAGGTCCCTGCCCACACCCAGTGCCAAGCCGTCTTTGATCCATAGGACGAAGCCATCATACTCCGGGATGGCACAAAGTAGTGTCACCGGCTGCCCCGACACCACGGCTTGGTCCTGGGGCTGCTGGCTGAAGGAGTACACTTGACCTGGGGGGGAGACAAGCACAGCAGTCTGTCACTGCAGGGAGCAGAGCCTAGGGGCTTCTCCCCAAGTGATGGCAGTGGAGCCCAGGCTGCCCCAGGGACGAGGTCCACCCCTACCTCAGGGCACCCCCTTCCTGCCTGGGGCCCAGTGGCGGCTCTCTCACTGACCCCAGTTGGATCCCTACATTCAGGAGCTGGACCTGCTGCAGCTTCCTCACTCCCTGACCCACCTACACTCAGGCTGAGGCCAGCTGCCCTCCCCCAAACGGGTCACACCCACCACTCGCTGCCCTTGGGACATGCTTTTCTCTTTCTTTTATTAATTCTCATTTGAGGACAGGCTCACTGATTCTTAGAGAGAGGGGAAGGGAGGGAGAGAGAGAGAGAAACATTGATGTGAGAGAGAAACATCAACTAGTTTCCTCTTATATGTGCCCTGACTGAGGATCGAACCCATAACCTTTGGTCCGCGGGACAATGCTCCAACCAATTGAGCCACCTGGCCAGGGCAGGACGTGCTTTCCCCTTTCCATTTGCCTAGCTCTTAGTTCACACCACGTGCTTGTGCCCACTTCTGCAACAGGGCAGAGGCAGGACCGAGACCCTCGGGCTGGCAGCATTCTGTGGGGGGTGTGCTTCACGAAGACAACAAGTGTGGGGAGTGGTGTGCCTTGGTTTAAACTCGAGGGTCCTGGAAATAATGCTATGGTGTGTGTGGCCCGGAGATGGGCCTTGGCCAAACCCAGCAGGTGAGTGTAGTGGAGCTGTGGTGGAGGGGAGTGTGGCATGAGGGGCCGCTCTCCTCTCCACACACCCTCCCGGCCCCTTTCTTTCCTGCAGCAGACCCTACTCCAGCCCCACTATCCCTGGGGAGGAAGTCAGGGCTGGGACCCCAGGTTCCCCTCCTGTAGATACCTCAAGGCGAGAGGGCACTGAGCCATGTGAGCAGGCCAGGTCATGTTTTATTAAATGCAGTGTGTACAAGGTGCCTGGCATTGCTCTAGGGTTTAAAATATTAGCTCAGTAGTGTTTTCATCCTCACGCCAACCTGTGAGGTCGGTGCTATTTTGATTCCCATTTTCCAGATGAGGCACAGGAGGTGAAAGACAGTCACAGGGTCTGCGGTTGTTGCAGACAGACTAGGTGCTGCGTGTACTTCACCTTCAGGGACTGCACCCTCACGTGGACCTCATCAACCCTTTTTCCCAGGGGCTTAGGAACTGGAACCTCAGAGGCTCACTGGACTGTCTGGGGTACATTTCAGGGCAGAACTAGGGCTGCAAACACAAGACTTTTGGGCCCCGAAGACTATGGTCTCACCTACTGAGCTACGCTGCGTACAGATCGCTGAGCCTGGCCCTGGAGGGGCTGCTGCAGATGGGGGTGCGGTGACCACGCTCCCCGGAGGCCACAGCTGAGCAGACAACAGGGCGATGGTATTTACTGAGTGCCCGCCCACAGTGCGACCATGCTTCGAGTCCCCTTCCTGCTGTAGTCTATCTGGTTACACTGCGGGGCAGAACTCGCCCCATGGTGCAATGCAGAACCAGGATCAGACAGGCAAAATAACCTGCCCAAGGTCACACAGCCAGTGAGTGGTGGGGCAGGGGTTTGACCTGGGGTCCATTGATTTCCAGGCCTCCCTTCTTTCCCGAGCCCTGCTCTGCAGATGCAAACACACAGCCCGGGAAAGCTGAACCTGGGGGTGGGCTGCTGCCGGAGCTGCTCTTCCCCCACCTGGAAGAGGCAGGATGGCCCCGAAGGTCCTAGACACTGGCTGTTGCTCATCTTGGGGACACAAAGTCCAGGGCTCAGACCACAGATAGGACAGACCTCTCTGCTGATGGCCCTAAGAAGAGAGTGACTGGTGTGTTGCTCCAAGGGGGAGGCAGGGTGGTGGCAGCAGGTGGGCAGAGCCCCCAAAAGGAGCAATGGGGTCCACGTGCGAGAGAGTCTGCGGCAGGCGGGCAGGTGGCCAGTCTGCAACCCGACGGGCTCCCGGCTGGGTCTCTGAGAAGCCTCCTTCACAGTCAAATGGGCTTGGAATTGTGGGAGTAACACTTTTTGTTCTGATTTGAACTTTACAGATTACATTTTATAGGACATTTGAATCAGCTATGTGTGGCATTTTTCTTTCCTCTTTGACTCTTTACATTCTCTGTTGTAATTAGGCTGTTTCTGGCACCAGAAGAAGTGAGAGAAGGAGGGCAGGGAGGAGAGAGAAAGGAGATGGGGAGAGGGCATGAGGGGGAGGGGCGAGCAGAGCAGGAGAAAGAGGGGCAGGAGGGCAGGAAGAGGGAGGGCAGGGGCAAGAGGCGGCGGGGATGGGGGGATGCGCCCGAGAGTGGGGAGCCACGGAGGGAGAACAGATGGGGCGCACGCGCCTCTCTGAGCTTCCTCTCTCCGCTCTGAGGATGAACTCTCAGCTCATTCCTTTATCTCCGAATCTTTCCTGCAAGCAGGACGGAGTCAAGACAGCCGCCGAGGCTGCGGAAGAGCACGTTGTCAGAGAGAGCGAGCACGTTGTCAGCAGGAAGCCGAGGGGTTCTGCTGAGAAGGCCTGGAGCACGGTGGTGCCCAAGCCGTCAGAAACGTCCACGAATGGGGGCACTCCGAGGTGCTGCCCCACCCCTGCCCCCGATTTCTCTTGGGGCTGGGGAGCAGAACCAGAGAGCTGGGCGCAGGAAGCATCCCGAGGAGAGCAGGGGAGGTACCCTAGTGTGGTGGGGATGCTGCCCTGAGGGAGGAGAGGCGGTCACCATGGAAACCAGGCTCTGGAGGAAGGTGTGCTCTGGGAAAGCGGGCCTTGGCGGTGGATGCTGAAGAACCACTATTTCATTTTGGAGGATGTCTCAGAGCCAGGAGGGAGAGCAGGCAGAAGAGCGCCCCCCAAATAAGACCTGGGGCCTACAGAAAGGAGCCTGAGGGTGGGAAGAGCAGGGGGAGCCCGAGTGGAGGTGTCTCCAGACCTTTCCACCCTGGCTGGCTTCTGAGAGATGTGTGGTTCTTGCTCCCTGTCTGTCTGGGTCCCCTCAGTTTTTCTATGGAAAGAAGGTTTCTGGGTGCAGACGGCACACAGAATAGTCCCCCAAACCACCCAGAGGACAGAATTTGCAAATTATGTTTGTGCTTTCACTGGCAATTTTTTTTCAGTCTAATTTTAATTTTTGCATATTCAATACAAGACACTACAAATACTTTTTTTTTCTTTTAAATCAATGGGGTGCTTTTCTAAAAACAGAATCACACATGCAGCGTCAGTCTCTTGAGTAGATAAAAGTTGAGGTGCTGTGGATGGAGAGGGGGAGGGGTGGGCCCACTTCTTTTCACCCATGGGACATCCTTTGGGGCCTCTCCTTCCAGCTCAGGACCCCTAGGCACACTGCAGCGGGCCAGGGGAGGTGCTGGCCCAAAGGGTGCCCCTCCCCTCCCCTCACTCCTGGTTCCCTAGTCCCCACGTTTCCTCCTCCAAGGAAGGGGCGTTTGAATGAGTCTGGCACCCCTTGCTATGACCAGCTGGAGAGGCTGGTAGACAGGAAGCCCCTTGAGAACATTTGCTCTGAGGCAGACACTGCGCTGTCTGGTGAGAAACCGATGACCGGGAACTGACCTCACCCCACTCCCAGCTGATGTCTGTCCCCCCACCCCCACCCACTCTGGCCTGAGCAGGGAGGGGGTTCCTGCTCTCACGGTAGACTCAGCACACTCTGCACCCTCTGCCCCACATTTTCTGCCTCAGTTTCCCATTTCATCCCCTGACGTTCTCCTGGCAGTCAGTGTGACCTCCTTCTCAGGTTTTATTTTTACTTTATTTTATCTTATTTTTTTATCCTCATCTAAGGACACGATCATTGATTTTAAAGAGGGGAAAGGAGGAAGAGAGAGAGGGAGAGAAATATTGATTGGTTGCCTCTTGTATGCACCCCGACCAGGGACCAAACCTGCAAGCCAGGTACGTGCCAGGACCGAGAATTGAACCTGTGGCCTACTGGTTTGTGGGAGGGTGCTCCAACCAACTGAGTTACACTGGCCAGGGCTCATGCTGTATGTATGTATGTATGTATGTATGTATGTATTTATTTTAAAGATGTTTACTTTATTTTTACAGAGAGGGGAAAAGAGGGAGGAAGAGAGGGAGAGAAACATCCATGTGAGAGAGAAACATCAATTGGTTGCCTCTCACATGCACCCCTGATGGGGACTGAACTCACAACCCAGACATGTGCCCAACTGGGAATCAAAGCGGTGACGTTTCACTTTTCGGGTCAATGCCCCACCCACTGAGCCACACTGGTCAGGGCCTCGTGCTTTATTTTTAATCGCTGGTCTGACCCAGCCTTCTCCTGGAATGGCTCCCAGGCCCACCCTTCCCGCTCCACTCCTGCTGCACAACCCAAAGGCTGGGCCTCACCATCTCAGCCTGGGCTCTGAAAACAGACTGCGAAAGCTTTCGGGTCCTGCCCTGGACTTTTCTTTCAGAACTGCCACTTGCTCATGTTTTCCCCTTCTCAAGAGGGGGAGGCTCTAGCGGCTGTCCACTGTCCGCAGGACAGCACCTGGCCCTGCCCCCCGGCTGCTCAGCAGCAGCCCTGTGCTGGCTGTTCACAGGCGTCCTCCCGGCAGGCCTCCCGCGTCAGCCCTGACTTCAGTGATGTTGAAGGACCAGCTCTGCCCCCATCTCCATCTTTGCCTGCACCCCTGGGTACTCTCTGTCACCCAGAGGGGATCTTCATCTTCCTTTCTCTCCTCCTCCTCCCCAGCTCCCCCTCTTCCTCCTTCTCACCTCCTTTTATTTCTTCAAAACTTTATTGAGCACCTACTACATACATGTGTGTTAGATGCCAAAGAAGCAACAGCCAATAAGAAACAGAGGCTAAACCCCTTGAGGGCAGGGGCCACGGCTGTCTTTTCCAAGTTGCCTTCCCAGTGCCTGGCCCAGTGAGGAAGCGCTGAACAGATCCCTGTTTAGGGGCCAGTGGTACTTAGAGCTTACCTACTCCACTGTGTCTCTTGAAGTCTGGAGTTACTGGGGGAAGTTGTTTTTCATTGTGAACCACCGATGACACGGACACTGTGCTGAGTGGGCCACGCAGAGGGTATGGAGGGAAATACAGGGGAGGGGCCAGAATCTCAAGGAGCTGGGTTTCACGGGACAAAAGTATCTGAGTTATTCACGAAAACCTGCTTTATGCCAGACATTTGAATGTAACTACAGTGCCCGTTAGCTGTTGTTACCCACAGTTTACAGATGAACTGAGGCTCCTAGAAATGAGGAGACATGATCAAGGTCATACAGTAGGCCCAGGTGTAATTCAAGGTCACATAGCAAACCCAGGTATAATTCAAGGTCAAGCAGTGGGTCCGGGTGTAATTCAATGTCACACAGTGACCCCAAGATTATGCAGTGGACCTGGGTGCAACTCAAGGTCACATAGTGAGCACAGGTGTAATTCAAGGTCACTCAGTGGGCTCAGGTGTAATTCAAGGTCATGTACTGGGCCTAAGTGTAATTCAAGGTCACATAGTGACCCCATATGTAACTCAAGATTATGCAGTGGACCCAGGTACAACTCAAAGTCACACAGTGAGCTCAGGTGTATTTCAAGGTCACACAATGGACCCAGGTGTAATCCAAAACCAGTGTCTCTGTTGCAAACCTTGTTTTCTTGCCATTTTCCCATGTCAGCTATTGAATTAAGGGCCTGAAACCCGATTTTGATTATCATACAAGTACTCACCCCACCAACCAGGCAGCTCCCTCAAAGCATCTAAAGAGAGGCAGAGAATCTTTGGGGTGGAAAGCAATTGCTCGTTTGTCTCCTAAGTTTGCCTAGCTTCCCTCCAGCTGGTGGTCAACACCCCTGGTAAGAGTTTGGGGTGGAGCCCGGAACTGGCCGCCATGAGGGGTAGGAAAGAAAGGAGGTGTAATAATGGTTGATACTTATTATTATACAAATAGCCATTATTTACATAATTATGTTATCATGCACATATAACTAGGGGTATACATACTGTGAATAATTTATTGTTATAGGGTCAATCACGGCTAACTTCCATTGAATGTGAGCGCACACGAACAGCCTTACATGAAGTTGTGACTGAATTCTCTCTGATGCGATGGGACTGTGTCAGACCCACGTGAAGGTGAGGCTGTCCAGGGGCCCAGGGCCACAGCTTAAGGTCCTTTATAACAGTTCTCATCCCGTGAAGTAACAGAACCTGTCTGAGACCTCGCAGCCGGACCCCGGCCCTTGCCCAGAACTGCAAACAGCGCGGAACTAAAGGAGCAGGCGGAGTGGAGGCACCCTTGGAGCTCTCTCACATTTGGTGGGTGCCCCAGAGGGGAGCATGCTCCTCATTGTGGCTGCAGGCACGCTTTCCCGGTTGCTTCCCAGGAAGGAGGGGGGCTTGCAGAACTGGGGTCCCAGTGGCCATTCAGAGCCCCTGAGGCCACTGCCCACGGCTGGCGTGTCCGTGCACGCCCAGGCTGCGTGGCCTGCGCAGGCCAAGCGAGCGCCTCACTGACTCTGAGTGGTCTTCCCAGCACCGATGTGGGGGTGGGAGTCTGCATCCCCCCACTGAGCTCAGAGGGACACCTGGGCCCTCAGGTCCACGGTGGCAGGCTCAGGAAGAAGCCTGGCTTGAGGACCCCAGCGTGACACTCTGCTCCACTCAGTGGCAGGGGTGGTGGGGTGGGGGGGACCTTTGGAGTCTTCTCTCCAAACTGCAGTAGGTGGGGGCTGCTTCTGGCTGGGAAGGGTAGAGAGGAGGGTGGGCTCTGTGCACCTGTGACCCCACCTGGGGAGCTGTAAGTCAGGATGGCAGGGGCAGGCCAGGTACTGGTGGATGGTGGAGGGTAGGAGTGAGGGAGGTGGCGGCAGGTGGCAGAGGACTTTCGGCTTTTCAGTGCTGAAAGGGACTGGTGTAGGTGCAGCCTGGCCCAGAGAGTGGGGCAGGTGTGGTGGGCATAGGGAAGGCACTGGGGGGCTCCTGACCTGGGGCAGAGCTGCTATGCCCCCTACCTCATCCCCCTTGGGCTCCCCATCCTCCTGCCAGCTGTTCCCTGACCCTCCGCTCTCTGCTCAAAGCAGTGCAAGTCAGCTGCTTCCCCCTGATGACTTCTCCGGAGTGTTTGCTCAAATGCACCCCTGAGCCCCCTCCCTCACTCCCTCCTCCGCCTCCATCAGCCCAGCAGGCTCCCGAGGGGCTACCCCTCCAATCTCTGGCCACATGGCCCCTCACCTTGGTCTCCTTTTGCGGGGACTCACAGTACACATTAGCATGGGCTGAACCTTCACCGTCTGGCTTGGGGACTTCCCCTCTGTCTTCCAGGAAGACATTTAAAACGCTGAAGACTGCACAACTCTCTGAACTCTCACTCCTCTGGCCCCTGACCTGAGGTCACCCCTCAATTCTCAGTTATGTCTTGGGGAGGGAAGAGGCATTTGCCTATGCAAGGCTGGACTGTGAGGGCCAGAGTGATTTCACAGCAGCGTGCCAGGGCCTGGCTGCCAGGGAGGGGTGTGTGTGTGTATGTCTGAGTGAATTGGGGCCCAGGCGATACCCCTCTATTCGCTTAAGATTTTGCTTATGCCGACTCTTTTTCTTCTCCCAGAATGTCTGAAAGCTCTGCGTTGGAATTTTGGAGATGAATTTTTTTCTGGGACTAAGATGTATTCTGAGAGGGTCAGAGCCTCACTGGGCTGCGGTCAGGCCCTCCTGGAGGCCCTGGGAGGGCACCGCAGCCTGGGCCATCTTTGAGGCCCTGGGAGCCTGTGGTGCTGGGGCCTGACCCCGGTGCTGTATGTGTGTGAGACAGGCAGGGAGGGGGCCCAGGCCCCCAAGCCCACAGGGGTCAGCGTCCTCTATGCTGGGCTCAGAGGAGCCCTGGTACTCGCCCACCCTGCCGTCTAGAAGTGTCAGCCTCCAGGCTTCTGGAGACCGTTCTGGTGCCCTGGTGTCCTGCATTTCTTGACGTTCCTATAAACACAAATGTTTGCACCCCTCCCCCAGCCAGCGATCTGGTGGCCAGGGAGCCCTGAGAGGGTCACAAAGAACACGGGGATTTGGGGCCAGTTAGTGCAATAGGAGAGAAAGCCTCAGCACAGACTGCACTGGAGCCATGTGGGCAGAGGGTGCTGATTCCCACTGCCCTCCTACAAGTCCCCTCTGTCAGTCCATGCTCTGCAGTCAGGTAGGAGATAACCAGGAGGTGGTGCAGGCTGTGTTCACCCTCCTCCTCCCCAATGTGGGCTGGGCACTTTGGCCCAGCTTCTGCTCCAGCAGCGGGGGTGGGAGGGGAGGTGATAACTGCCCTTAGGGTTAGCCCAGGTCAGACCTGGACAGGAATGGCAGCTGCCTGCCCTGGCATCCAAGGAGCTGCTGCTCTGGCAACTCACATGCCTGGCTGCCCTCACTGTCCTCAGAGGGGAGGGAGCTGGTCTCGGGGGCTGCGTGGCAGCCTGGGGATGCCCACTTGTCCTGGAGCAATAAGAGGCAGCGAGACTGTGTGGGTGCCCCAGGGAAGCATCCTTCCACCCCTGTGCCTGAACGTGGGGCGGCCTGGCTGGAACCCTGCCCGGCGGTCTCAGGACAGTCAGCAACACTCGCTGGGAGTCTGTGGACGGCTGACCCTGAGCACGGGGCACTTGGCTCATAGAAGGCTCTTTCGGGGTCTAAGCTGCAAGCACGGGGTTGGGGGGAGGAAACGGAGAGGCTTCCTGGAGGAGCCATGACATTGGGATGCGATGGCAGAGAGATGTGTTTTGTGTCAGAGAAACTGCAAGCAGAGGCGTGAGGACGGGAACCTCAGGCACCCACTTGGACTACCTACTGGCCGGGTCCAGTGCCAGGGGAGCTTTTAGGGCGGGCAGGCCCAGGGGAGCGCCGCCCGGTCAGCAGCAGTCAGTGCCCTCAGGGCCACATTCCTCACCCCGTCCCAGCCTCCATTTCCTCTTCTACAACAGGGGCCATGCCCTTGCTTTGCACCACTCCTGCGGGACAAGGCCCCCACCCTGGCACACAGGGTGAGGCTGGCACTCAAGGGGCCCTGCGAAAGGCTCTTCTTATTTCCTCCCCTTCTCCACGGTCTTTCCTGAGCCCCGGGTGGTAAAACTGGGGTCACAACTGCGCCTGTCACGGCGGGGCGAGGGGTGTTCAGAAGATGGGAGAGGGAACGTCGCAAATCAATCGGAAGTCGGACTGACTACAGTCTGCTGCTTCCGTGAGTCCTGCAGGCGAGAGAGCTGACAGTTTGAGTCCACCTCTGCCCCCACCCGGCCCCAGCTCTATAGTGGCCAAGGTCCCAGGCTGGTTTCAGTGCCCTAGAGCTGCTGGGTCAGCTGTGCGGAAAAGACTCTCATGTCACCGTCTGCTCTGTTATTAGTGACCATTTGGGAGGGTGCTTATGAGTACGTGCACTGGGGATATTCACCACCCGCTTGCTCCCAGCACATGCAAGGGTCTCTTCTGAGATTAAGGGGAGCGGCCTGGCCCTGAGCGGCAGGCGGACGGATGAGGGCAGGAGAGGCAGCCGGCTCGGCGGCGCCTTGTGGACACTGCACCAGCAGATGCCAGGCGGGACCTGAGAGGAGGACTCACACCTGACCTGGAAGCCCGAGTCTTGGCTCCTGCTGTTGGCCTGCCGCTCAGCATGGGACCGGCTCTGAAAGCAGGAGAAGGAGCTCTGGGACGTTTCTAGAATCCCTGTTGGGACCTGCTCAGGAGAGCAGGGTTGGGGGCAGTGACGTGTCCTGGATACTGACCCGCGAACAAGACGGATTGTGCCATTGTGCCGGAGGGTGTCGTGGGAATGGGGATGCGCCAGCTCGAGGAACGTCATGGTGGCCGAATGTGGAGCCGGTCCCACCAGACAGTCTCCAGTCCCCTGGCCAGTGTGGGGAGGCAGAGCAGGGACGGATATACCTCCTCTGACAAGGAGCTCAGAGTCCAGAGGAGACACGTACCCACACAAAGAAACAGAATAAAAGGCGCTGCACGATCGCCCTGAGCGAGGTGTAAAGGAAGTCCTCAGGAAGAATGGTTTTCCTCCTGAGGAGACGGCAGAAGGAATCACCGATGGCAGGGGGTGGAGGCGGGGGCAGGGGCTTCTGAACTGGCCTCAGAGGGAAAGCGATGTGAAGCACTGGAAGGGATGACCCGGGGAGAGGACGTGGACGCCACGCAGCCAGGGCCTACTATCTGGCACGGCCACTGCAGCTGGGCCCCCGGGACATTTCCCAGTCCCTCTGCACCTCAGTCCCCATAGAGAGTCACCGGTGCTTGTCGGGTTGTTTGTGCGACCGAGCTAGGATGTTTGAGTCAGGTGCACGGAGCCTGTGTGCCCCCACCTTGGCGGCTCTCACTGTCCCCGTGAAGCACATGGTGTGGTCAGGATGCAAATCTAGGGAAGTGTGCCAGGTCTGACGCTGCTGGCCCACGGACCTGGGCTCAGAAGTTTGATCTTGATGAGATGTGGTCAAGGCTTTCTGACCTGCAGGCTCGGGTCCAAGG
Source organism: Tonatia bakeri (assembly GCA_004024845.1). NCBI lineage: Eukaryota > Metazoa > Chordata > Mammalia > Chiroptera > Phyllostomidae > Tonatia > Tonatia bakeri. The sequence continues at coordinate 29,946 of PVIA01005386.1, forward strand.
ATGAGGAGGACGGTAGTGGTCTCAGCGAGGATGGGGGACGGACGGAGGGCTTTCTGAGGGATGGGGACAAAGCGGGGAGATTTTGCTGTCATGGGGCTCAGGCTAGCGCTGCCTCACAGTGGGAAGAACGTGAATTTGGCAGCCATTTGGGGGTAGAGTGGTAGCACCCGATGGGGGATGAGGAAGATGGAGGCGTAAAGGCCCGCAGGACAGGGAATGGGCGACTGGAGGAGCCACTCCTGTCTCAGGAGAAGAAGCAGGTCAGGGGCAGTGAGTTCAGTTGGAAATATGTTGATGGAGGTGGGCCCCAGCTCACTCGGGAGAAGACATCCTGGAGGAAGCTGGATCTGTGCATCTGGCGGGAAGAAGGTGTGCATACCTCATACTTGGTACTCCCTACGGCTCAGGCAGAAGTGGCGATTTGACAGCGTGTTCTGGCATTTGGTGTTGACCTGAGAATTCATCTCCAAGTACTGAAAGTTATAGACATTGATGTGACTATCTAAGAGGAACATGGTTACTCCAGGCTTGGGTATACCGGGAGCAGCTGTCTCGGGTGGACTCCTGGCAAGGTTTCCACAAACTTAGCTCCCTGTCCTGATAGCAAGAGGTCTTCTAACCCAGTCTTGTTCCTTTCGGTCAGGACTGGAAATGAAAATGGAGAAGCCAGAAGACCAGGAAGGGGTGGAAGATGGGCCTTCTCTCCCTTGTCTGTTTCTTCTAGACATCTGAGGGAGAGAGAGACTTGGAAACGCTTCAACCCCAACCTGGCCATTTGCAGCCCCTGGCAGCTTGGTGCTGCCGCACAGGTGAGGATTAGCTTGCCAGCGTCCTGGGTGTTCCAGAAACGGTGCTGGGTTTTTGTTTGGGCTTACACAGGACAGCCTGGTGACTCTCCCTGTGTAATGGGCTGGTTGTGGGGCAGAAGGGCCCCCACCCGAGTCCCTCGCCCAAGCTAGAGCAGCCTGTGTTCTCAGGGCCTCACACGTCTCTCCCCAGGACGTGCCATCCACCAAGGTCGTCCCCAACAGCGTGGGTCGCTAATGAAGACCAATGGGGCTGGCCGAGGCAGGGTGACTCCAAAGTCACTGTAAATCCTTTGCCTATTGATTACCAGCCTGTGGCCCAGGCGGTGCCTGCAATGTGCTCATTAGTGACAGAAGAGGTAATCCTCCATCTACTCAGCCAAGTTCCGGGCGCCAGGAAGACACTGATAAGTGCTGCTGGAAAAACGGGTGCTTCAGTGCCTGCGAAGGAGCCCATCCATCGATGCCGGCTGTGGTCATCCTGGAGTCTGACCGAGAGGGGAGGTGGGGCTGGGTACAGGCAGCCCATTAAGGCTAGGACCTCAGGAAGGGCCCAAGGCCCACTGCTGGCTGGCTGTGCGCCCAGGCCGTGTCCCTTTCTTTCTTTGCGTCTCAGGCTCTTTTGTGCATAGGCACTCACTGAGCCATTGCTGGCGGAGGGGGACAATGTGAGAAAAAGTGGGGCTGAAGATGAGAGAACAGCAGAACAGAAGGGTGTCATCAGCCGGAGAGGTGGCTGCAGGTGTCAGAGTGCGTCCGCTTGGGGACCACTGGGATAGGCTGGAGGCAGGGCCAGGGGCTGCTGACCCGTGGTGTCTAGCGTCTCTTGTTGTCTCGAGTAAGAGTACCGTGTGGACACAGGGAGCACCCAGGCTTAGAAGGTTCCCATCTGGTGCTGCCTCTGCCCTTGCTCCTGGCTCTTCCCTCTCTAAGACTGGGATTCCGCATTGGTAAAGGGCAGGGTTTCGACCGGCAGTCAGTCTGCTGGGTCTCTCCCTGGAACCCTAACGGTCTATGTTCTGATTTATGCAAACTCTTATTTTGGGGGACCCTAGAGCTGAAAGAATAGAACCGAGGCACGAGGAAGTAAAAGCAAATCCCCCGGAGACACTGGTCTGCCTGGGGGATGATCCACATCCTAACTATCTGTTTTTTAAGTCACCATTTCAAAATAATCATTTTAAGGTGGCATCGACCTTGCCAGTTGGAAATTGTTCTAAAACTTCGAAGAGCATAGGAATTACCTGGGGAACTTGCTAAAAGTATAGCTTCCTGGGCTCTAAGCTAGAAATTCTAAGACCGCAGCTGAGCTGGGTCAAGGATCCGGCACTCGGCAGCCCCACAGCCGCAAGTGTTTTGGTCCACCTCTGCGGGGCGCTGCCGTCTGCCCACGGGAGGGCTCGGGCGGGGGCCGGGGGCTATTGCTGATTGTGACTTTGTTGCCAGTGGCCTGGATCCAGTTGCTGCTTCTCTCTGGCCTGCCTTGGTTTTCTTAATTGCACAGGGAAGGTGTTGTGTGAGGTTGGTAGTTTTCACACTTACTTTTAGTTTTTGTTTTATTTTTTAGTGCGTACAACCCTTTGTCAATGAAATCTCGCGTGGAACCCCAGTGTATCAAGTGGTTGGAGGCAGAGCTGAGGTGGGAGGCAGAGGGACCAAGTCCGGCACTTTGTCCCTTGGCAGGAGACTCCATTGTCCTTCTGCGAAATGCTCAAGGACTCAGAGGTCCCCTGCAGCTGGGGTGGCCTCAGGTGTCCTGCTGACCGAGCCAGGGCGCACTGCAGGGCTGAAGCATGCTTGCCTTGCAGCATGGGGTGCTTTTGTGTTCCTCACTAAGCCTGCAGGGGGCACCACCGTGTAGACCTGCTCTTTACAGGGGCACTTCCCCTGGTTGCTTGGAGGCGTTCTCAACGGAGGTGGATCACGTAGGAGCCGCGGCCTGCATTTGTCTGCTCTGGGAGCCCAAATACTATCAACTCAGCTATCTCTGTGAGGGGAGAGGAGCAAGTGTGTGCATAAGCCAAGATGGTGGACATTCCGCAGTAAAGAAGAATTCCAAGTAACATTATTTTCAACTTTGGAAGGCATTTTGGTTTTCATGCCCACATATGGATGTGTCAGATGTTCTGGGGACTTTTAACATTTAAAAAAAATAAGTGTTAACAACGGAGCTGCCTCCTGCGCAGCCAGTGGGGAGCGTCAGGTCCGTCCAGGCCGCTGCTGGGGCAGGGCCGCCCCGCCCTCCCGGCTCGCTGTCTTATGCCTCACACCTTCCATCTCAGGGGCCGTGGTGCTGCTGGTTTTTGTCTTTATGGGACTTTCATTCCTTTCATTCCCCTTGGGCCTCATGCAAATAAGAACAAAATAAGAAGCTGTGAAATGTTAAGAGGACTTCATTAAGAAATCTTGGCAATAGCATTTTCCAGAAATGGGGACAATTTGGCAGCAGATAATTGAGGGCTGACTATACATGTATTCTAGTTAAAAAGTGGTTCTTCTTCTCCCTGCCCTGGGATCCTGGGCTCTGACTCCTGGTGGCTTTTGGACACTGATGGCACCTTACATGGCAGTTCACCTGTGTTATCATACTTGCTTTGCCCTCACGACACCCAGTGGAGAAGGTTCTATTATCTGCCCTGACGGAGAGACCCCAATGCCAAGGCTCCAGGCTGTGACTGCCCCAAGGCCGCAGGACAAATGTATGCCTTCCATCCCAGCCCTCTGAGGCATCACTCGTTCTCTCTGCCACCACCTCACAGTGGCTCTGGCAAAGGCTCAGATGATTTGTGTCAATTCTGAGAATGCAGCAGCATAGGAAAAAACAACCAAAAAAAACTCTTAACATGCAGTTGCTACCCTGGTCTCTGTTTCGATTGTTCGAAGTGGAAATGTTGGTGCCCTGAGAGGAAGGGGCGGGGGGTTGTCTCGCTTCCCAGGGGGCTTAGGCTGGGTCACTGAGCCAGGCACCACTGAAGATGGGCTGGTGGTGGGACGGATGGAGCTGGCAGGCACAGAGCTCCTTGGAAGCAGAAGTAGCTCCAGCCTCGGGCCAGCTTGTCACATCAACAATCCTGAGGAACCGAGAGGGTCACTCCCATTTTACAGATTAGGTAATGGAAGCTCAGATAGGTCATGAAACCCGTCCAAGCGTCCAAGGTCACAGAGGGTACTGGAGGCTGGTATCCACGGCGTCTGGCCCAGGCCTGGGCCTGGCCTTATTCGACAGCACTCTGTAAGCATGGAGCATGTGTGAGCCCTGTGGTTCCCCTTCCGAAAACAGAGACTGACTGCCGTTTCCTCTACCGGCCCCAAGCTGTGCTTCCGTAATGAACACCAAGCCGGTGGGACATCTGCTCTGTGCCGCTGGGCATAGGCCCTGCCCCACCTCCTGGCCGCCATCGCCCAGAGAAATCTCTGGTGGTCCCAGGCACCCAGAGGCTGAGATCTGCTCTGGGAACAACAGTTTAGGGCAAAAGTTGTTCAGACCCAGGCAGAAGCATGGCCATTTTGGGGCTCCTGCCTGCCTGCACCCCATTCAGAAACCCTTTGCTAAGCTTTCTCAGCTCAGTCGTGGGCGGGTGAGTGATTCCCATGGGCCTTTGCAACGGTCACTGTGGAGCTGAGCCTCCTACCAGTGGTGAGATGACTCAGGGATGACCTGCTAGGCCCTTCCGCGGGGCACAGGGTCAGGGACCGCAGATGGGTGTGCTCTTGGGAGACGGGGCCCATTGTTGCCGCCCCCAGGACATCTCTGTTTTCCAGCACGGGGTGCCCCCGCCTGCGCCCACAGCTCCTCTGATAGGTGAGTTACTCATGGAGGGAGCAGAGCCGCTTTCAAGCCCCCTCCCCTAAAGGCAACAATATTTAGTAACACTGGGCGTCTTGGGGAGAGAATTCATGTCTGTAATTAGTTACTGTATATCACCGTTAGTACTCTGCTCAGGATTTACTGGGCGAATACCATTTAGCTGCACAATAACTACAGGTCCTTGCTGCTTATTGGGTAATTTACTAAGGCTGGGAGAATGGGGCAGGAGGGACTCAGTAGGAGGTATTGTAACCCCTTGAATCAAACTTTACGAGTTTGGGTTTTGGCAGGGAGGCGGCTGCTGGGAACCAGCTCTCACTGCTTTGTTTTGTGGAGTTGGCGGGCAGACTGCTTCCTTCCCTCTATTCATTGCAGAGGAGGTCTGAGACTGGGTCCTGGCTGGCCGGTGGCTGCCTAGGGCTACGGAGGGCCTTCTGGTACAGAGGGCCTCTGGCTGAGCACAAAGAAACCCAGTAGGAAGCCGCAGCAGGAACCTAGGCTCAGTGTCCTGGGGGCTCCATCCAGCCCTTCCATTCACCCCCTCCACGGGGCTTCTTTGTATCTGGGCCAGTGGGTGGAGAGCACAGGGAACCGTCCTTGGCTGGCAGCATGGAGATTATCCTAAACCCTCTCTTTTCTCGCCACGGCCGTCACTGTGGTGAAGCCGCCATTCCTGGACACTTGGCCAATGTCCTCAGCCTTCATCGGCTTGACCAAGTCTGTCTTTGTTCGGCCCTGCACTGTCTAAACACCTCTAACCTACTTAGACAGGGGAGAGGGGAAGAGGCACAGTAATGAAAAACGCAATGTGCAACATTGCCTCACGCAATCTAATAAATTACTCGGTGCCCGGCTGCCAGCTCCGACTAAGCCTAGTATTGCCTGCAGTAATTATTTGGATCAAATGCAGTTTATCTGCTTCATATTTGTGCTTCTGTGCTCAGTGGTAACTTATAAATGTCATTGTGGTGTTTATTTGTTATAATGAAACTTAATGGCATTGGAAGCCAGGAGCAGAGCTGGTGGGGCGGCAGGTTTGAAACAATCTCTTCATCTCTGGAGAAGGAGTGAGCCAAGATAACAGGAAACTGCCCACCGGGAAGAGATTTGCAGAGGTGGCTGTGTCCTCGCTGTGTGGCGTCAGCCAGCAGCCACCTCCAGGGCCATCTATCAGGAGGCGGGAAGGCTTGGCTGGGCTTAACTCCAGCACTGCCCCTCTGTCCTTTCTCCGCCTCTGAAGGGCGTTTTAGGGGTGGGATCTGTTCGGTCCTCACTCTACCTGATAGATGATAGATGGCCCAGGTAGGAGATACAGTTGCCCAGTGTCTTGGGATGCCAAGGTCCTGGTGTTGGGGATGGACATTAGAACCTACGGTGACTGTGTCATGGAGAATACACTCCCAGTGAGGGCGGGAGAAGAGAGTGGGGGATGGAAGACAAAGGGAGGGTATCTTGGAGGGCCAAAAGAGGGGAGGCTTTCTCCTTTGGGTGAGGAAGGGGCGCTGGCTGGCAGCAGGGAGCACGAGGCGTGAATGGAATGGGAAGGGCTGGCCGTGGAGGGAGGCAGGGTGCCCGCTGGCTCTGCAGAAGAACCACAGGTGGGGTTGGGCCGTTCAGTGCAGAATGAAGGCTCTGGGCTTCACGCATCCCTGGACTCTGCCTTTTCCTAGCTGTGTGGCTTTGGGCAAGTGGTTTATCTTCCTCCAATTTTATTTCCTTATGTGGAAGATGAGAGTAACAATGGACGCTTTCCGGACTGTGGTGACGATTACAGGAGGTGATGTGCACAGAGGGACGGACATGGCCTTGGACACAGAGCAAACGACAAACGAACAGCTGTGGCAGTGATCGGCATGTAGTAGACGCTCAGTAAACACCTGCACCGTGAAACCTGAATAACACTTCCCACCAGTGTGCATTACAAAGCCCTCTTCCAAACGACTCACGCTGGACTGAGACCTCACGACTGACCTTGTTGTCCCCATCTTTAATCATCCCAGGCTGGTTACAGGAACTTCCCCAAGGCCACCCAGCTGGTGGGTGTAGTGGGCACTGGCTCTCCCGCCTCTCAGGGCAAGTTTCCCTCCACTGGTCAGGCTGGACAACTCCCTACCTCCACGGGGATTCCGAGCCCTTCCCTCCTGCCCGGCTGCCCTGCTCCCTGGAGCTCAGTCACAGAGCCGGAGCCGACCGTCCCAGATGCACCTGCAGGCAGAAGCAGGGTCCCCTGTCCACTTCATCTTAACACCACACTTAGTGTTTACTCATGAAATATTCATTCTCCCCCCTCAGCGGCAGGCTCATGCCAGGCTCCTAACATCATCCATATGGATGAAAGTTATTAGTCGTTGTTATTTCTCCCACTAGCCACTCCCCTCCCTCAATACACTTCCTGTTTTGATCTCAGCAAAATAGGACTGAATTGAAGGTTTGGACCTGGGACACTAATAGCAGTGCCTTGCATTTTATGGCATTAATACTTCCTCAAAGCACCTGTACGACCACTGAGCATATTTAATCTTCGCAACATATGCATAAAGGAAAGAGGGCTGGCAGCAGGAGCATCCCTATTTTGCAGCTGAGAAAACAGAGCTTAAGGGAGATCAAGATTAAGGTCACATACTTAGTGAGGAACAGAACTTACTATTTTAAAAAACAGTCATTATTATTTTTTGATTCTTAATGAAATGTTCTCTGAGAAACTGAGGGTATTTTGTTTCATGCAAATAAATAACGGCACCATCTTTTATGTAAATAGATAATAACACCATTCGCAGTTTATAGAGTTTTTATCCCTGCCATTTTAACTAGGCTTCACGAGGCAGGCTTGAATTATTCTTGTCTGACAAAGCTCACATAATGAGTTAGTGGCAGGTCTGAGCTTTAAACCATTATATCCTAAGGTGGATTCCAAAGAATGCTAGTCACAATACATTCTCTAGGAAAAATGTTTTGAGGTCAAATAAGTTTGGGAAACTCTGTGAACCGTATCCCCCTTTTGGGGGTTCACCATGCCCTTTAGCATATCAAGTCTGAGAAATTCTGTAGGGGAGACTTGTTTAATCAGGGTTAATGCAGCTTCTCTCCACCTTATTTAACCACAGAGCCCATATTTCACAGAAAATCGGTTAACAGGCTGCAGAAATGCCGCTCCAGGGAAATATGTGTACGTGACCCCTCCCCTGCCCCTGCCGTATTTTCTGAGGCTGTTGGGGCTGGAGTGGCGTTGGGGCCAGAGAGCAGGGAGGGTGAGGACAGAGTGGAGAGCAGGCTTGTGGGCCCATCAGAGCAGAAATGCCCCTCCCCAGGCTGCCTCTTTAGGTAGCCTGGGGAGCCCCAGAGCACTGAATGCCAGATACTAGACTCAGTATTAAGTGCAGTCAGTCCAGCCTCCATGGGGGGCCAGACCAAAGGGTCAACTGACTGTCTGAGTGGGGTCTGTGGGCAAGGCCATGTGGGGAGATGGGGAAAGAGCTGGCCTTGGCCGCTGGAAAGACTCTACATGGACACCCAGTGGGCACTGGATCACATCTGCCCTTGGTAGTAACGGGGCTGGTAGCCCTAACCTCACTCTCCTGAACCCACAAAGCTCCTGGAGGTGGAGTGGACGGGAGAGGACCAGGGCTGGAGTCCGTCCATTGCCGTGTGCCTTCCTGTTGATGGCTGAATTTTTCAATCTCAGAATGGCGCTCCCACCACCCACCTGTGACGAAGTGAGGACTAAGTGTGCAGAAGTGCCTCCCAGTCCCGCCCGCACCTTTCCAGGCAGCTCCTGCCGTCACTTCTCTGCCTTCTGGAAGTCCCCCGATACTACTCAGAAGGAATGGCTCCCCAGCTTTACGCCCCATCGGCACGCCACGTGGACAGCTCTCTGGCTCCTCGACCACCCTGCCACCTGCTCTTTTATTACACGCCTGCGTCCCCACTGGACTTCTCAGCTCAGAATTCTCTCAGGGGTGTGGCCACTCTGCCCATTCCCCACCGGCCTCCCTCAGCTCAGGCCTGACCACGTCAGTGCCCATGGGCCAGCTCCCACCCTTCCCCTGAGGTTTTCTCTTAAGCTGCAAAGGCTACTGTGCCCTCCCAAAAAGCAGACCAGAGTGCCAGGGTATAGACACCCGCACCCAAGCAGCCCTCAGCCAATTGGTGACAGCAGCTGTATCACACCCCTTGGGGGTCCTGAGTCCCATAGCACCTCTCAGTGCCCCCTTGGGGACATGGTTCCAGTCATCCACCCCGGTAGCAGGATGGATGGTGCCCCTCCCCCGCCCCGGTATTAGATGCTTTCCCTCTTCCCTGTCAATTCCCTGCCCTCACCTGGTGCCTTCTGCCTCACACACGGGGTGGGGGGGGGGGCTGTTGCACACCAGACCTTGCTTAGGTCTTCTGAGATAAGATAAAGGTGTCGTGTGTGAGGTGTCCATCTGCTCGTCCCCTGCAGTGTGTGGTGCACACTACATGCCTGATAAATCTTCTCTAAATCCGTCAGAAACCAGCCTTAGGAACAACCACAGGGAGCGATGGTCTTCCAGCAGGCTGACCTAGTGGGTGGGTCCCGAGGAGCCCAGGGCAGAAGGTCAGACCTTTCTGCCCTGGGCTCCTCCTCTCACCTGGGAGGCCACGCCCTCTGCCCCGTCTGACCAGCCTTGGCGGTGCAGAGGACCGGGTCTGGCCAGTGTCCTTCCTCAAGGAGAGGAGAGCGTCTCAGCACAGGGTTTGGAGATCCTTTCATGAACAATGGCTGAGAAGGGCTGCTCTTTAAGATTAAGACTGGTGGTTATTCCCGGTGCCTTCGCTCGGAGGCAGGAGTTTCCTCGGCTCTGTTCATCCCGCACTCTGCACGCGGTTGCGGAAACTGTTACCGTGTCCCACATTCCATAGGCTATTATGTGTATTTCAAACCATTATATAAATGCACTTGATTTGGTGCTTCTGAATGTCATTAAACTCCTCCCATACCAGTAACAACACAGTTTCCATGGAAACTAGCACGGAGAGGGAAGGCATGGGGAAGGAGCAGTTGGAGCAGGGAGAAACCGTGTCCACCGGGTTACTGTTTCCAGCGCGTGGGGCCCTGTGATGCCACGCGGCCGCTCTGTAGGGGCAGGGCCAGCTCCCTCGGGGTGTGATGTGCTCTCCTTTGATAAAAGCCCTGGATAATTCATCCCAGCCTGCACCGGCTCGTTCCAGCATAGGGCTCTACAAACGTTCCGGTACCAGAGGCCATTAAACAGCCCCATTTATGCGGACTCTTCCACCCTAAGCGAGGGGTGGAGGGAGGTCTCTGCATGCAGTGGTGATGGCTTTGAGCCTGCGGAGGTGGAGCAGGGAGGCAGGGGGAGAAAGGAGGGTTCCTCAAGACACAGCTGGCACAGGGCGAGAGCCCAGGATCTTGCCAGTGGCTCTTGCCTACGCCACCAGGTCTCACTGTCATCCATGCAGCTAGAACTAGAAAACTGCGGACACTTGAAGTTGAAGGGGGCGTTACATCCAAGAGCCCTTAGGAGAGCCTGTCTGAGGAGCCGCCTGAGGCGTCAGTAGGTGGCAAGCTTCCTGTCCGTGGCGGGATTCAAGCACAGGCTGCAATGGCCTCTGATACTAAAATGTGCTCCCAGGACTCAGCTCCGACATCGCCTTGTCCAGGAAGCTGCCTGGCCCTGCTCACTTGGCATGCAGTTTGACGGGGCTTCCTTCTCTGTTCCTGCAGCTCCTGGACATCCCTAGTTACAGTGGTGACTCTGCATTGGAATTGCTGGAATGTCCTTGGGGCAGGCTCTGTGTCTCCACACGCCAAGGGCCACCTGGCACAGTGGGAGGCACAGAACAGGCAGTCGGCACACAGTCGGTGAAGTGATGGGCACCCAGCACCACCGCATTCAGTAGGATTTATGCCTAGAGGTGCTTGGCAGGGATATTGAGCCACCAAAAGGAGGTGGGGACTAGGTGACCTTTGGTCCCTTCTGGCCTCAAGAATCTTGTCTGATCTGGTTCTAAACCTGTTCTGATTATGTATGGGATTTCAATTTAGATTTCTCCGACTCCCAAGCCACAGTGCTTAACTCTTAAGCGTATCAACCACAATTTAAAAAGTAAACCAAAACAAAAACAACTATGAAATCAACTTGGAATAAAATAAATGTAACTTCCCAGATACAAGGCAAAGTTGCTGGGGACACAGCTGTGTCCAGCCTCCCTGAAGCTCCTGTGCCTGGCACAGCGCTGGCTGGGTAGGGGGATGGCGCGGGTAGGGGGACGGCTTCCCTCTGTGTGTCTCATGTCTGCATCAGAGAACCAACCAACTTCCCTTCCTTTCCTCCAGGGGTCTTCTGGTCTCTTCCAAAACACGGCTCTAAACCCATCTTTAGCAGGCAGACTTCCCTGATTGGCACCCCCGTCACTCCCAGACCTCAAAGACTTAGCAGAGTGGAGCGGAAAGAGAACTGGGCTTAGGACCAGCAGCAGCCTGGGTTCATGCCTGGGCTCCATCACTTGCTGGCTGCGTCACTCTAAGTCACACTGCTTTCCTGAGCCCCGGTTTCGTCTTCTCCATGTGATGTCCAGCGTTTGACCCAGAAGTCTGTGCTTCTCAGGTCACCCAGTCCCAGCACCTTGGGAGCCCCTGGCCAGGAGCAGAGAAAGTCATGGCCCTCACTCTTCTTTCAATGTCTGTGCTGTGCAAACGTGCTAGGCTCCTGGGATATAATGGAGGCTGAATGGAGCTTGCAGACTGGTAGGGAAGGCGGGCCATACTTAAATAACGGCGATACGAACGCATGGGTACAGGCTGAGCTACAAGTTCTGAAGGGCAGGCACACGGTTCCATGAGAGCATGGACTGCGGTGGGTGGGTGGGGGTTCTAAGCAGGCTGCAAGCAGGCTGCAGTGGGGAAGTGATACCTCAGTCCAGAGCTGAAGGGTGAGCAGCCTCTGTATGGGAAGGGTTGGGGATGTGGTGTGGTGGGCGTGGCCAGCATCCAAGAGGAGGGACGGGGACTGGGAAGCTGCTGTGGCAGATGGAGCATCCCTGTTTGGAGAGCCGAAAGGTGCCTGATGTCACCAGAGCACAGAGTTAAGGGGGACAGATGAGGCCAAAATGTATATAGGAACCAGATCTTGTAGAACCGTGTGAAACACGCTAAGGATTTTGGCATTTTTCCTAAAAGCAATAGAAAACCGGTGAAATATTTTCAAGAGGAACGTGACATCTGATTTGCATTTTGAAACACTGCTGTGGCTGAAGTGTGGAAAATGAACTGGGAAGGGAGGGGTTGGGCTGATGGGTTGGTGGAGAGCACAGCTGTCGTCCACCCAGACGCAGGGAGGAGGCGATGGGCACCTCAGTGGTGGCCCTGAGATGGACACAGGTGGGCGGGGTCAACAGGTGTTTGGGAGGTAACATTTCTAGGTCTTGGAGAGGGTTGAATACGGGTGTGAGAGAAATGGATGTTTAAAAAGGAGCATGGTAGGGCCCGTGTGTGGCAGGGCCCGGGGCCCCAGGTTGCCTCAGCTAACGCAGCAGGTGGGGCAGGAATGGTGGCCGGGGACATGGGTCTGGGGAGGAGCTCCAGAATCCCCATCAGACTGCAGCATCGGAGGGAAATGGTGGGCCCCTCGTTCCCAGATGCCGAGTGAATTAAACAACAATCATAAAGTACCCAGAAGTCTGAGGCTTGCCATAAATAATAAACAGGGATGCTATACAAATAACCAGCTTTGCAACCCCAGCGGGAGAAAACACATCAGTAAGAAAAATGAAATAAGAAAAAATGCACCCCAAAGCCCCAGCTCACAAAGTGACAATGTTAGCCAACATCCTGGGGGCTCTGGCAGGCAGGGGGGAGGAGTGGTCTCGAGGACGTGATAGGCCCTAGCCTGCGTCAGACCTTGGTGGCCCCACTGTCAGAGGGAGGAGGTCCCAAGTCTGCGGACCTGTTCTCCCCTGGGTCAGGCCCCTGGGCCAAGGCCCAGGCCACCCCGAGGCCACTTACCCTCTGCTCTGACAAAAGCACAGCCTGTCTCTTGGCCCGTGTCTCCACCTCACTGCTGCCCAGGGTGTATGCAGCTCAGATGGGCCTGAATTTGCTCTCAGGGGACAGACAGGGCAGCTCAACAAACTCTGCTTTCCAAGGCTGCCGAGCAGAGCCAGCCAGCCAGTTTCCTAGTACTTGCTCCTTTGGTGACCAAAGCCTTTGAATTTATGGATTGGTGGTGAGAAGAGGGTGTGAGGAGGGTGCTGAGAGCCAGGACAGACTTTGAATCATCACATTTTAAAGGCTTACAGGTGATCGTAGCCAACATTATTCAAGTTTGTGCCCAAGATGTCGAATAATCTGAGCATCCAGGGACTTGTCCAAGGCCACACAGCTGGCTCCCTACTCTGAGGTGCTCCTTCCTCTACAGAAGTCAATGGGGCATCTGTCATCTCTGTCACAGGATAGGGGAGAAACAAGGGATGTTTTAGACTCAATTCTTCAGGTTAGGGAACTGGGGTACAGAAAGCTGGGACAGACTCCTTGATGTTCCAAAGGACATCAGGGCTGCACGGATGCCCGGATCCCTAGCTTCCCAGGGCCCCATCTGCCCCGCCTGGCAGAGGGTGAGGACCGACACCCTGGTGGAGGCGCGCTGCTTTAGCCTGGACCAGGGAGTGGTACTGTGGGGCAGGCAAGAGCCTGTGTGGGGTCTGCCACCTGCAAAGCCGGCCTCCTCCCAGAGAGGCCGGGCTGGTGAACAGAAGCTGCCTTGGCTAATCACTGCGTTTGTTTCTTCCTGGGAAGATGAAAGCGACAGCGCTGGGAGGCATTTCTGCTCTCCCTTCACTGAGCTGGGAGAAGCGCCAGTCGCTGTGATCCTGAAGGTCCAAAACCTGGGATCCTGCCGCCCCTCCAGATGTGCTCCTGTGTGCAAGCGAGGGCTGTGCGCAGGCGCCTCCCACGGGGCTGGCGGGCAGGGCTAGCACCGCCAGCCCCTCTGTGCTCCTTGACGTGTCCTCGTCCTCATTTCCCTTTTCAGGGGTCCTAGGGCCCTGTAGAATTTCCTGGTTTCTTAGAAATGGTCTTCTCAGGCCTTTGCCCCGCCCCCCAGGTCTTTCCTGATTTTCTCCCACATCAACTGGAGACTCTCCTGCGTTCCGCCCCCTCTTCCTTCACCCCCTCCCACTTTCTCTGTATTTTTTAGCTGCCCTGAAAAACCAAGCCGTCTACAGAGTGGGGGGCTTGCCTTGTGTTCACGGGTCAGCCTCCTCTTTCCGAATCTCAAGAGCACTGGGCTGGACGTCAGGAGACCTGGGTTGTGGTCCTGGCCCTTCCAGCAGCTTCCTCCTGGCCCCAGGAGAGCCGCTCATGCCGCTGGCCTTCCTGAGTTGGTGGGTTGCACTGTAATTGCTGGGGTTGTTCATGGTTCTAACACAGAGGAATGCTGAGGTATTTGAGGGGCAGGCAGCGTCCTGCATCAGATACAATGTGAGAGCTTTCTGTCTGCCTATGAATAAGAGAAGCCCTGGGCGAGCATTGTGCATTGAGAAGGTGAGTGGTTCTGGGATCTCCAGGACGAAGGGGTTATCGGAATAGTTAGGAAGAGGGTAGTGGTGGTGGTGGTGAGTGTGTGTCTGGGTGTGTGATGAAGGGACAGTGGGAACAGTCCACCTTGCAGAGCTGGGGGGACATACCAATTAGAGAAGCCTTGAGTAGGTAGTCTGGCAGTACTGGGGTTAGGAAGGAGAGCCCCCTACAGCTCCCCACCTCTGCTGACCTTCCTGGGCCCTGGCCTCCCAGGAGGAGCCATAGTCTGGGGGAGAGGCTGACAGGCAAGACTTATGGAATTACTGGACATGCGGAGACTCGTTTCCTGGAACGCTCTACCTCAGTCTGCTCTGCCTGGAGACCTCCTTCGCAAGACCCCCTTTACACCTGCAGGTGACTTTGCCCATCGTGGCATTAGCTGCTTAAATTGAACCTGACCAACTCCTCCCTAGTGAAAGCCACTGCGCCAGGGGAGGCAAGAAGGGAGCAGGACCCTTCTCTACCTGAGGCTAGCTCCTTAGGTGGGCCAGACAGTGTAATGAGTAATCGCCAGTTAGGTAAATCCCACAACATTAATAGGCTGGTTGCCTCAATGGAGCTCGATGGTGGGGCATCCAGGTTACGGCCTCTTTGCAGAAGGGACAGTCACACTGAGGTGTGTGTTTCTGCCCTGAGCTTGTGGAGGGCAGGAGCCATATCCCACTTTATCTCTAAAAGCTCCAGTGCTTAGAACAATGCCCGGAACTTGTGATGGACATCGGCACAATTTTTCTGGCAGGTATTCAATGACTGTTTGATGAATAGATGAATGATCTCCTTCCTTCCAGTAGTGCCCATCTAAAGCACCATGAACTTATTCACAGGGACACTTCGGTCAAGCAAACCTGATGTTCTTAGGCCTAGTCTGTCTTTATCTCCTCCTTTCTTGTCTGTCCTTCACTCATTTTTGTTCATATGTCCATTTGATGCCACAGACATGTTGAGTCCTGACAGGAAAGAGCACACACACACGCACACACACCACAGATTACTCACCACCTCCGTTCCTGCAGATGTTGCAGATTCTCCCCGAGAAGCTGCTGCACACTCCCAAGGAGAGCAGCTCTCACGCACTGTCACCTGCTTCCTTAAACGATCTTTGAACACTGTTCTCTCTTTATTGCTTTGTGTAGTTTAATCGCACCAATTGCGATCACTCTGGCTGGTGATAAATCCCAAACCTATAAAGCTCCTGTTCATTCACTATTTTCCGCTTGCTCTTTCTCAGTCATTTATTGTCGGGGAATGTAGTGAGGAGGGGTGAGTGGAAGGAGAAGAAAACAAAAAGATGCCAGATTAACAAGGAAACATGAAATAGGTTACCATTTCTCCCCAGGTGATGGACACCCTACTAAATATTGTTAAGCAGAACAAATGAACTTTTAATATGGCACATGTCTTTTATATTTATTCTAACTTAGAAATATAATGATCACTACTTTATCTTTAATAGAAAAGGCAGCTAATTGTTCTAATATCTCACTAATTCCTGCATCTGGGAGAATAATTATTTTTTATGATGCTATCAATTGTTCCATTTGTACCAAAGTGTATGGCGCAGCTTAGACAGAGATTTCTCTTTCCTGAGCTATGTCATGGCTGCTATTCCAGTTCCGTCATTCACATGTGGAAGTTATAATTATTTTGAGTGTTGGTACAAGATAATTATACACCATAAAACAGCTCCCCATGCTTGCTGATGTCTTTCCTTATCTGAGACATATTGGAGCTTGGGCATGCAAGTTTCAGAAAGAGAAAAAAGTGCATAATGTGACACTTGGGGTGGCAAGACTGTCCAGAGTGGGGGCAGGGAGACTTGCTCACCCCTCCAGGTCCCTGCCTCTTCTCTGCCCACCCAGACCCCACGGCAGCCCACCTCATGCATCTCTTCATCTGTCCCACTGCCTCACTCCCTCCTATTCTGTCTCCTCATTAGTTGAGTTTGTAACCACTCACACAACACCCCCATGTCTTCTTCATCCCAAGACAGCAGCAGCTACTGCATGTGTGGTTGTGAGTGAGTGTGTGCATGAATGTGTGTGCTGGGACAGTTGTGAGGGGTGAGAACCACATCCTGAGAGGGAGGCAGGGGTGAGGAGTTAGGGGCCCTGGGCTATTGGTGATGCGTCCACTGCCCTCTGTCTGGAAACCTAGCTTGATTCTCAATTAGTGTTCACCAGGAGGAGGGCACACGTTGGGGTAAGGCATCTGGGATCTACCATTCTTAACCAACTCAGTCATACAGCTGAAAGTAATAACACATTTGTGTGGATTGTATGTGTTTTGAGAGGGGGCTTAGAGAGAACAGATACTGTTTTGGTATCTTCCCGTTGTAAAGAGAAAAAACTTTTAAAATGCTGTCTTAGCTTAGCTGTTGCACAAGGTAAGGCTTACTTCCTCAGAGGTAATCATGTCTTGGTCTTATTCTGCAGTCCTGGTCTAGTCCTCCCTCCCTCCCTTCCTTCTTTTCTTAAGCAATGTCTAAGAAGTGCATCTATACCTAACGCTGAATTTCTTTTTCTTACCATTTTCCAAACTCCTGGTTCAGAGCATTACCACTGTACCTTTCTGCTGTGGCAAATGCATTCAGATCCCTTGCCATGGATTGAATTGTTTCTTCTTATCTCTCAATGTATGTGTTGAAGCCCCAACCCCAATGCATCTGCATTTGGAGATGGGCCTTTGCAGAAGTACTTAAGGTTAAATGAGGTCATGTGGGTGGGGCCTTGATCCAACCGGAGTTTTATCTCCATAGAAGAGCCATCAGAAGGCTTGCTCTCTCTCTGCTATGGGAACACGGTAAAAAGGTGGCCACCTGCAGGCCAGGAAAAGAGGTCTCACAAGTACCTGACCATGCTGGTACCTTGATCCTGGACTTTCTGTCGCCACAATTATGAGAAAATAATTTTCTGCTGCTTAAACTACCCAGTCTATGGTGTGTTGTTATCGCAGCCCTAGCTGACCGCAGGCCCGTAAGCGACAGCATTCCCTCCACATCTCGTGATCTGGTTCTTTGTAGACCCCAGGACCTAGAGTCTGTACCCACTCCGCATCAGACACTCAAATCCAGCCTAGCTCCTGACTTTTTGGCTTCCCCAAAGCCAAACCTTGCTTCAGCTGCTCTAACGTGCATGGACAGCAAGAGAAGGTCTGTTCAGCACCACGGACAGAGGCACCACATCCCTTCCCACAAATTGCAAGTTTTTGCCTAGCGCCCTTGTCAAGGCTGTGGTGGGAGTGGAGGGGGTGGGCTGGGAAAGACAACAGTCAGGAAGGGAGACTGGCTGGCAGGAAATGCAGCCTCCAGCCCTGGCTGTGCTCAGCCATGGGGCTCCCACAAGTGGGTAGTAGCTTCTAGGTGCTGCTGCCTTCTTACCCAGACAGGCAGCAACACAGGGGAGGTGGTACTCTTTGTGCTTCATTGTGTTGGCCTGCTCCTTGTCAGCCTGTCACCACAATGGGTGCTGGTGGCAGATCTATAGCTGGCAAGACATGAGGTTTGGGGAGCATCAGGGGCTGTGGGTGTCATGGACTGTGGGTTGGAGAGGAGAACCAGCTGAGGAGCATGGGAAGAGTGCACTTGAACTGCACTGAGTCTAACTCTGGGAATAGAGATAATATAGGTGAGCTGCCTTCCCCCTGCCTGGAATGGAGCCCAGGGCCTTGAGAGGGGAGGGGTCCAGCTCATAGCAAGCTGAGCTGGTGGCAAGCCAGAGCTTCATTTGTGTGACTTTAATGAATAAATGGCAGGCCCAGCCATTGTTTATCTACTTTTGAATCCTGACAAACCGTCTGTGGCATCTGATGGAGAGGGTTATTAGCTACACAGAGACAGATGGCTAGGGATGAGGGGATTGGCTCTTCATTACAGCAGGCCCGTAAGCGACAGCACTCCCTCCATATCTCGGCCTCCACATCAATGTCAGTGCCTTTCCCAAGCTTCTGTGCCCCAGCCAGGCCTCAGAGGAAAGACTTAGTGCAAGAGAAAAGCAGAGTGGCCCATGAGTAAGTGGGAGATGTAGGAAGAATGGAGCTGGAAGACAGGGAAGGTTTCTAAGGGCAAGTTCTTTGAGAATAAAAAGTCTACCTTCTTCTTCTTTATTATTATTCTAAGTGCCCTGTAAGGTGCTGTTTATTCAATGGGCATTTAGGAAGTGTGAGTGATTGGGGGAAAGGTAAAGCAGTCTGGATTAGAAAAGATAATAGAAGATTTAATTGCGCTGAGTGGGTGGGAAATAAAAGGCAGGGATGCAATGGGAAGAGAAAGAGGGCACACAGAGGGAGGAGGAAAGATAGGTTAAGGAAAAATGCTTCTGAATCATCGTATTACGCTTCAGGCATTAGCCACTCATCTCCATGTCACTATGTGAATATCTTCATGGAAATTACACCTGGTCTGCCCACTGCCCTTTCTAGGTGTCCCAGGCTCTTTCTCTTGGCACTGTAGTTGTAGGGCGTAGCTTCCCCCTCCACATTACCCCCGAGAGGGTAGGCGGGTTCCCACTGACCTTCATTCATTCTCCGAAACTTGTCCTTGGCCATGTAGCCCAGCACCAGACAGCATCCTCTCTTCTGGAGGCCCAGCTCTGGAAGGAGAACACAGGAGTGTGAGCCCGGAGTGGGCCAGGTGTCGATGAACCCCCTTTGCAGGGGACGTGGTGCTCGTTGCTCTTACAAAGAGGACTACTTATTTTAAAAACATTTTCATGGCACTTACTATGGTCCAGGCATGATTTTAACCCACCCATTCCTTATTTGATTTTCACCAAATCAAATAAGGCGCCTACATTATCCATTTTACACCATCCTCATTTACATATGAGTTTTGTAAGCAGTCTTTGGTCAAAGGGTTATAGGTGGCAGAATCAGGAGTTTGAACCCAGGTGGTCTAGATTCAGAAACCACACTTTAATGACTACTCATAGGTTAATGAGGCCCAATGTGTCCCAGGCTTGGGGACTGCACTGGGATGACAGTGGGACTGTGGTCAGGCCTGCCAGAGAAGGGGCAGAGTCCAGCCAGTGGTGTCCAGCACGGAGCAGTGCAACCCGACACAGAGCGTCTGGGATGAGGAAGCGATGGGCTCGGAGGAAGACGCAGGGGTCGAGGCGGAGACAGGAAGAGTCTGCCTTTTGGGAGATCGTGGGCTTCTGGGGCTGGGGATCCTGTGCGTCCTTTTAAAAAACCTCACCCAAGGTTATGTGTATTGATGTTAGAGTGAGAACGAGGGGGAGCGGAGAGAGACAGAGGGAGAGACATCAGTGTGAGAAAGAGACATTGACCAACAGTTGGCTCTTGTACGCGCCTCGACTGGGCAACCTACGTATGTGCCCTGGCCAGGACTTGAACCCACAACTGGTGTGGTGA
Organism: Tonatia bakeri; assembly: GCA_004024845.1. Classification (NCBI taxonomy): domain Eukaryota; kingdom Metazoa; phylum Chordata; class Mammalia; order Chiroptera; family Phyllostomidae; genus Tonatia; species Tonatia bakeri. The sequence continues at coordinate 49,486 of PVIA01005386.1, forward strand.
GCAAGACCATGCTCCAACCAACTGAGCCACCCGGCCCGGGCCTGTGCGCTCCCACATTCAGGTACCAATCAGCACCACCATCAAGCACTTTTGCAGTGTAGACCCAGGGAGGAGCCTTGGGGTAGGGATGGCTAAGAGACACAAGACAGACTCTGCTCCCAAAGACTTTGACCTGATTGGAAAACAAGTTAGAACAACTATGCAAGACAGGAAGACAAGGGACAAATTTTTTCGCAGTATTTTGTAAATCAGTGCCCACTGCGTGTGAGCATTGGACGGGGTACTTGAGCCTCACAAGAAGTTGAGCTTTCTTCTCCGGTGTTTGTCCTCTAATCCTGATTTGTGTTAAGCACTTCTGGGTTCTGAAGCAGTTCCACCCCACATTTCTCTCTGACCCCCACACCAGCCCCAGGAGGTAGGCAGATGGGTCCCTGCCCTTCACAGGATATAGATGAGGAAATTGAGATTCAAAGATGCTAAACAGCTTCCCATGCCTCTTTTAGAAGCTCTCCCACCTCTTTTCTTGGAAGTCCCGCAACTGTGACGGCTGCCGTGATCTGGGTGAATGGGTAAGGGGTATGATTTCTGGAAGACAGAATGCAGCTGTGCTTTCTCCCAGGCCTTGCCAGGCTTTTGGGCACCCAGATGTTTCCCCCATCAGTTTCTCAGAGAAGGAGGGTCCCACTGAGCGCTGTGTTGCAGCAACTTCTCCAAAAACCCCGGGTGTTTCCAGGCTGTTAGAGCATAGACAGGCTGGGCTCATCCCTCCCTCCCTGTCTCCATCCACCTCTTGGTGCCCAGTGCGCCCTCCATGAGTAGCAGGATGAAAGGGAGCTCAGGGCCCACGGGAGACAGATAAGTCAAGCGTGGGGGCTCCTGTCCTAGAGAAAAACAAAGTGTGGCGGATGGTGGCAGGGTGCCATGGCCCAGGGAGGCCGCCAGCTTTGATCTCTTGATTCTTTAAAGGGGTTTATTGACTATCAGTAAAGAGCAGAGAAGCAGACCCGAGCGCGCCTGATCCAAAGGCACCCACTTCTTTGCCTTTCCTTCCACGCTCACTCGTCTGAAGGCACGGCCAACCCTCCCTCACTTCAAACAGCCTCACATCTCAGGCGCCCAAATTGACGATGTTAAGTTCCCTCATCCAAGACCTTGGCTCTTTCTGCAGGGGCTCCAGCTCTGGAAGGCCACGTGGATCAAAGCCCTTTGATGTTTACTTACTATATTTGTGGATTCTTTCTAACAACCACCTTCAAGAGGCAGGCATGTGGCATGTCAGGAGGGGGCCGGCGGAAGTACAAGCTGTGAGGAGGCGCCGAGCATCCCTGAGTGATAGCTTCTTGCCTGAGACTACATTGAAACCTCAACATGCTAAAAACGGGCAGAGTGAGCTGGTCCATGGGAAGCGCATGCGATTGTTCACCATCAGAATGATACAGTTGCCGATGATTCTCATTGTATTTTCCAGTGACTTCTTACGTGCATCTGAAGCTGTGGCTGCTAATGAGACTGGGAGCCTGGGCTCCTGGACTGGGCCCGGGGCGGGGCAGGCATGGGGGCCGAAGGTGCTGGATGTATTTAGGCCAATCTCTTGTTGGTGTTCCTGGAAAGTCCCCTCAATTCCCAGGGAAATGGAAAGGGCATAGTTTTCCTAAAGATTTGGCTAACGTGGACAACCCGCTGAACCCAGATCATCTATGGCGGCTGTCTCTGCCACCCCCACTCAACCCATCTGATGCCAGCATAACTCCAGAGCGGTTGCCAGAGGGGAGAGGCCGCACATACAGTACTATAAGTAGTAGCTTCACTGACCATGTTTGATTTTTGCAGATGACCAGGAAAAGAAGTTTTAAAAACACTTGACTGATGAAAAAAATGGGGGACCAGGAAGTTTCTCAATGTATTTGGCTCATTTAATTCGACACGTGTGGGTTTGTCTTAATTATTTCAGCAGCAGCATTATAAGGTGCTAATGAGCACACCGCAGAAACCAGCCAGTAAGAAGGCTCTCTGGCAGGATCTGGGCTGAGAGGTGGGCGGAGTCGGCGAGGTCTGTGCGCAAACAGGCAGATTGGAGGACCAGTGCGGTGAGCATTAGCTAGCTGGCCGCACAGGAAGATGTGGGATTCCTTCAGAGCTAAGGTAGAGGTCACTGGGTCCGAGTGAGGAAGCATGCCAGCAGGGCTGAAGGGGGCGTTGGGGGGGGTTGTACCTGGAACCCAGGTGAGAACCGGGCAAGCAGGACCCAACTGCTCTGACTTCGGGAAGCCCTACCGAGCCACACTAACCAGGCTGTTATGGGAGAGATGATCCAATGTGACAGGAAGAACTGTGCCCTTCACTGTGTGACCTGGACCAGCCTCCAGGCTGCCACCTGCCTTGCCACACTGCACTGGGACGGAGGGTGGAGCCAGACCCCAGATTCCCACTTTAGAACTAAGGGTCCGATGACGGAGATGTCTGCACGGAGACCTGGGGGCTGCAGACTCAGGCCGGGCACTTCAGACTCAGGCCGGGCACTTCTCAGTCGCTCAGCCACCAGGCGCACCAAGGCGTCCTTGGGAAGTAGTTCACACGGAACAAGGGGTCCTGGCTTTAAATAAAAGTCCACTGTAGGGAAGTCCTGGGTCACCTGCAGGTGCGGGGTGGTGGTGGTGGGCACTGTCTGAGGAAACAAAGGGTGAGGAAATACTGCTGAGCAAGGACGCAGTTAAAGGAAGAACATGTTTCTCGGGCGGAAGGGAAGAATTCGTCCCAGGGACTCCTGGCCCCTAGACTGTGAACGCTTGGATTGTGCCTTTTTCTGGAAACTTTGAGTCCCTGGTTCCAAGCACAGCACCTGCTAATTTAAGGAAAGGGCCGACCAAAGAAATACCGGGCAGTGATGAGTTTCTCTCTACCCAGGTCAGGATGAAGTTGAGAGGGCTTAGAAGTGGCACAATGGACTGGGCAGGTAAGGGGGTGGTGTGGCGAATGGTAGCTGTAATTCATGGGGACTGGCGTCTAGGAAATGAGAGATTCTCCTCTCGAGAGGAACAAGGAGCTTTACACATGGAAAGGTTTCTCTTCGGTTTCAGAGTGTGGAGGTGGGACGTTTTTCTAGCCCCGGGGTTTTGAAACTCTTATTAGTAATAACAAGGATACAGTGATATTACTTCACGTTTGTAAAATACGTATTTTTTTTTTCACGATGCTGTCATATTCTCTATCTAATTGGACACTGGCTCTGTGAAGTAGGCAAGGCAGGAACTACTTCCCTCATTTCCGTTTCAGAATCTGAGGCTCAGAGAAGCAAAATGACAATTCAAGGCCAAGGTTGGTAGCAGTGCTCAGGCTAGAACCTGGATCTGGTGTCTGGATTAGTTCTGGGGGGAGGGCTGGCGTCCCTGGGTGGTGACGGCTGTTGGGGCCCAGAGGAGGAAGGAGGAGCAGCAGGTCTCAGGGTGGCCTTGTCCGAGGGCCCCGAAGGCTGGAGATCAGCTCGGGGTCCTGCCTCGCTCAGTTGGGGGCTCTGCCTGACGGCTCTCCCATCAACGGTTGTCCAGCACTGCCGTGCCGACAGCAGGGAGCTGGTGTCTCCTGTTTGGAAAGTTCTTGCCTCAATTCTGCTGACCTTTTTCCTTCATTGGCTCTGTCCAGCCCCGTTTTCAGCACGATCACTAACCCTAACCCTAACCCATAAATCATGCAAAGGTCAGTTTTCTGACCCACCTCTCCAGGACAGAGGCCGAGGAGGGGTGAGGGAAGGCTGATCAACCCAACCAGCCCTCGAGCGTAACTCGGAACCTCTAGGGCAGGCAATAAATGTTTAATGGCCCAATAATACCTGTTCCATAATTTTTGAGTCTCATTGCTTGCTAGTTGTAAGTTTATTAAAGGAACTATAAACTTTACATTGTTATAAGGACATAATTGCTATTTCATTGCTTACTTAATATGAGTTAATTATATTAGAACTAAGTTTTCCCCTGTTCATATTAAGTATCAATTAGTTGTTTTAAACTATTGATTTGTATTTAATTAACTATGCTATTACATACCAATTAAATTTTTCTAAGAGAAACCCAGAACAGCTGTGATCTTAAATCATGTTTTTAAATTAACAAATTACATAAAAAGCTGATGTCGAGTTGCCCTGTTTTAGGAGCAGTCGACAATCGTGACAGTTCCCCCAGTTTCCGGGGCCACCAGCCCGGGCTCACTAGCTCCCGCAGGCGGGAAAGCTGCTCCCGACCCCAGGTGACGAGCACCCAGTGGTTTCCCGCAGCAGCCGCCGCCGCAGGGGCTGGCGTTGGGGCGGCCCTCTGCCAGCCCTGCTGTTCTCAGCTGCCTCAGCCGGCCGTTCCCTGGCTGGCGCAGCCCTTTCCGCAGCGTGGCCAAGGCAGGCAGCGCATTAGCAGGCCTCCCTGCCAGCCGTGGGTCCCCGATTGTCTGTGTGGCTACTGGCCCCAGATGCTGCGTGCCTGCAGGAAATCTGGTGCACATGTGGTCATCCAACAGTCCTCTGGCTTCTCCAAGTCTCTGCTCTACTGGCCGGAGTCCGTACGCCATGGACACGAAAAACATAGCAGTCACATACTGAGCAAGCCCTGGGCATTTTACTCTCCTTGTCCTGTTTCAACCCCCCTATGACCTTCTCACCACAGGTATTATTACTCTTGTCTTGATGTATAAAGAAATAGACATGTTCGAAGGGTAAGGAGTGTGCCCAGCATCCCTCCCCTGTGACGGCAAGGCTTGGTGTACACCTGTGTGCCTCCTCCGCGCCTGGTGCAGCCGCGAGCCTCCCCTCAGGCATCGCCTGGGGTCTTTCTCCCAAGTGGTTAATTACTTGGAGTTGGACATGGCCACCAGCTGATGCAGAAGGTGGACTTCTTCTGGACTGCTTGGGTGTCAGTGCAGGCCCCCGGGTTGGTGGGGTTGCACACCCCTCTGCACAGTGGACTTGGGATGCTGGCCTCACTGCCCTGCACCCTGGGGGCTGGGAACAGCCCAGCTCCCCATGCCCCCACCCCATTAGTTGGTAGCACCCAGGGCTCCCCCACCTGGGGCCAGGCTCACTGAACTCACCACTGCAGTGAAGCAGACACTCACTGAGTGCTTACGATGTATTACTCTCTAAGCTAAGCCCTCTGCATATATTATTTTCCTCAATTGTAAAAATCCTATGCAGTAAGTACTATTATTATTCCTGTTTGATGGAAGAGAAAACTGAGCATCCACAAGATTAAATAACTCACTTAGGGTCATACAGCCAGTAAGTGTGGGGACAGTGAAATGGATTACAAACGCAGTTCCTCGGACTTCTGGTACACTCTCTGTGTGGGGCAGGGGTCGGGGAGCGAGGTGATGTTAGTTGAAGGACTTTACGGGAAGCCGTTTTATCGCATGTACAAGATTACCATGGCCTCTCTGATTGAAGATGTCTAGTCCCCGTGGGTTACTGGCTCTGTGGGGGGCTGTGACAGAGAAGCAGGCCCAGAAAGGTCATTCCCGCCACCGGTCTGTCATCTGTCTATTGTGAGGAGAAGGGGCTGCTGAGGGCCATATGCCTGGAAGGCTGTGAGACTTTTCTTGAGACAATGCCGGAAGTTGGTGAATCATGTTTGAATGGGGCCAGATGTTCCACAGCTGTGTGCCGGGTGCTGGGGAAGACCCTGCCTGGCGCCGCCCATCAGTCAAGCAGGGAGGACAGGTAGAAGGACGCCGTCTCTTTTCTCTTTTCTAGGAGGGTCAACAGAGCCCCAGAAACTAAGACTGAGAGGACAGGAGGCCTGCCAAGCTCCCCCTCCCACTCCACATACTGCCCTCCGCCCCACTCCTGCAGTTCTCTTGAGGCCCAGGTCTTTGGGGAAGAAGAGGCCCAATAGGAGGCTGTACTATAAATATAAGGCAGGTCTATGGGTGCAGTCTCCACGCGGATTTGTGGAGATGTGGATTAGTAGCAGCAATACTTGGGTGAGGCTCAGGGGAGTCGAGGGGTTTTTCTGAAGTCACACTGGGAAGGGGAGGAGCCAGGATTACACAGGATTACAACCCAGGCCCATGTAGTCCCAGAGTCCAGGCTGTGCCTTTCTGCCCAGATGTAGTCTGGGTGCCGCACACTCAGCTCAGGTGAATGGCAGAGACCACCCCCAACCCCTGGAACAAGGGGACCACGTGTGTCTGCAGGGTGCTGGCGGATGGAGTCACAGGCATTGCTGCCAGGTGGTCGCGCCACTGCGGAGCCCCTGGGAGGCAGGCCCCTTGGGAGTCGGTGTCTGGAGGGGGAAGGATGGCCCCTGGGGGGAGGGGTTGGGAAGGGGGAGGGGCTAGGGAGGCGCAGGGAAGCATAGTGGGGGGCCTGGCACTGAGGCTGCTCAGTCGTGTGCTTGCAATCCCCCTGGTCACCCACCCGTGGCCCAAATAAGATAGTAGAAGCCGAGGATTAACCAGGAGGGCCTCAAGGGGGCCATGGGCTGGCTTTAAAGGCTTCATCATGACGTCAGGAGGCAACGGGTGGTCTTCGCCCTCGATGCAATGCCTGCTGGGTGGGGTGAGGTGGGGGGTATCTTCTAGCCCCTGGCACAAGGGGGAGGAAACAGGAAAACATGTCCCTTCAGAGGGTAAGGTCAGGCTGAGCCTCAGGGGCTGGGATGCCCCCCACTCTCTGGGCAACAGAGCCGTACAGAGGACAGCAAAGCGAGGGCGTGTCCTTGACCCAGGCGAGCGGTTATTCACAACCTGTAGCTGGCTGTGCTCTGCAGCAGGGCCCAGCCCATCCAGAAGGTGCACACCCTCCCTGGGGCAGGAGGGTGGCTGTGAGCATGTGAGCAGCCTCTCCCTCTCCGCACCTCTGCACATGCTGCCTGAGCCGGGACTGCCTGCTGCCGGGATGTGGGCAATCTGGGGAGCTGAGGCTGGCGAGGAACAGCGATGTGGGGTCCGCCAGGCCTCCAGGGCAGCACAAGGTGCCCACCCCTGCCCTTGTGGCTGGCCAGGAGGAGTGTGGGGGCGGGGTCAGGCAGAGCACCAGCAGAAGGCGGGGAGCCCTGCTGGCCTCCCAATCCCAGCCCCACCTTGAGCCTCACACACCCCATTACAACCCTGCAACTCACAATTAAATTGCACCTGCCAGTTACCTCTTGGCACAGCAGCAATCCAAGCTCAGTGGCTGCTTTCTTTGTTTACGTGTTTGTTTACTTAGTAATTATTTACCTAGCTATCCCTGTAGCCACATGGAGCCCCAGACCATCATTTCTTGAAGCACACGTGCGGTCACTTCCACTTGATGTGTGGAGACAGGTGGTCAGGAGGTGAGGACAGTGGTGAGCTCTGGTTGGGGAACGCCTCTCATGGGGGGTAGGGTGCATGCCAGAGGCTGGGTCTACCCCCCTGTTCTTGCCCAAGATGCTTATGGAAGGAAGGTCCACTGCTTCCAGGAAGTTCCATGGATGCCTCTCATCCCGTGCGACTGGGATGTGGGTGAGGGAACGTGGCTGTGTCAGCCGCTAGCACACCTGTTGTGTGAGAAGCACCTGTCAACTGCAAGTTCTCTTTGACCCGCCCTGCAGTGAGACAGTCCTGAAGGAGGGCACAGAGGAGGGAGAGTGTCCCCCGCTTGCCCGAGGTCGCCCAGCCTGTAAGGGCAGAGCTGGGATGTGAACACAACTCCTCCGGCAAAGCCAGCCCCCACCTCCCCTAGAGCCCCAGATCCACGCTGCAAGCCCAGCATCGGAAATCAAAGCACCTTTCTTCTCTTTAATGATAACCTTTCTGGGGGGAGGGTGTGGAGGAGAGCCCTAGAGCTTTGATTAAGGAACCGACCTCAAACAGATCCAGGGGAGTCATTCTGAAGCAGCAGTCATCACGTAATATGAACAGGAGAGCTGACTCGCACGAGGCCAGCCCAGCCGTGGGCTGGTTGCTCGCAGGCACGCCAGGAACCTGCGCGTCAGTAGGTGAGCCCCGGGGAGGTGACCCCGTCTGGGGCCATCCAAGCCTGCAGCCCCACTGGAGCAGAGGACAAGGATGATGGGATGGAACTACAGGGACAGAAGGCTGCCGGGAGAGTGGGAAGGAGCTTGACTCCAGCTGGCACCTTAGACTGGCGTCCCCTTAGGGGAAGTGGTGGTTCCTCACCACCTTGCCCCTGCCTACCCGCCCCACCAGCCTGCTTGGTGGGTTGTCTGTGGGCTTTTCACTGGTTCCTGGAGCAGGTGTGCACGGCACCACAGAAGAGCTGGCCTACCCTGACCCCCTGGCCCTGCTCCAGGACCGGGGCTCACGAGGTCCCAGTGCACGAGGGGTGTGGGGCTGGCTCCACGGGCTCTGTGACCTGTGTCCCCATAAGAAACCACCAGGACCCTTGGGTGTCCCAGAGGATGTTACAATGCTGGTGGCCCAGCCTGGACCACAGGAGGCTTTATAGCTCTTTGTTAATCCAGAGAAGGTCCTCTGGCCGGAGGGTACAGAGGGGTGGCTTGGACTCAGACAGGGAGCGTCCTTTAAACAGAGGGGCCTGGGGAGCGGGGGGCCTTGACCTTTCCTTTGATGGGGTGGCCAGGGCTTCTCCTGGCTCCTGAGACCCTGCAGCTCTTGGGACTCGCACACAGTAGCGTGACCCCTCTGACTGTGTCCCAGCTCTTGGTCTGAGGGTCCACCTCTGTCGTTTCCTCAGTCTGGGCAATGGAGACCTCCTCGGCGAGGGGGAGGACTGCAGATAATTTATGCAAAAAGCTGGGGGGAGACCAGAGGTGTGTTCCTTCCAACTGCGCAAAGATTTGGAACCAAGGCTGGGCACATGGTAAGCGCCCCAGAGATAGCGGTGAGTTAGAACACTAACAACATAATGTATTACTGTAAAGAGCAGGGCAATATATGACTGCAAGTTAGAACAAGACTGAAACACTCTGAGCACGCCATTTAGCCTGAGGGCTCAGGTTTTGCAGTCCGCACAGAGGCTCCTAGGCTGGTGTAAAGGCTGCGCCTACGGCAGCCCCAGGGAGGCTGTGCCCAGCTCTCAGGGAAAGGGGCTGGCTCGTGGGGGTCCTAGTGGGGCCTGCCGCCCCTGGCTGCGAGGGCCTGGTTGTCCCCTCTTTTCTGTGCTCCCTGCCAGAGTTGAGCCATAGCGTCTGCTAGGGGCCAAGTTCCTGGTCAGATACCAGTGGTGCCGGGCCTGCTGGGAGCCTCCCTGCCTGGGGCAGATGCTGGCCTGATTTCCTGGTGACCCGGCTCTGCTCTAATTAGCTGGGTGACCTTGGGTGAGTCATCTCCTCTTTCTGGGCCTCAATTTCCTCATCTTCAAAATAGAGAGCTGGAACTAGGGCAGGAGACTTAACCTGGTGTCTGAGGACCTCAGTCAAGGGTTTTTATGCTCTTATGAATTTGCATACAAAACTGAGCACGTATGTATTTTTTCTAGAGATTGTGGTTTTTAGGTACACCCCCACCCCAAACAATAAGTTCTCATCAAAAGGGGTCACTAAGATCCCTGTAGCTTTGGGTTTGTTGCATCTGAAGGCCTCCCCTTCCTTGATGACTGTGGCTTACAAATGAAGCCAATGGCAGGGAACTGCGTGGGCTGGGGAAGCATTCGAACTACTTTTGATGACAGCACTTTTTCCGAGTATCAGCAGCCCTGTGGGAGGAGGTGCAGTTTCAGCTCCAGCCCCCGGCACAACGTGAAGGCCCTCCTGTCTGCTTCCTTCTATAACCCTACCTGGGGCCACAGCTCACGTAGGATGAGACTACCCCACCCCCACCCCCACCCCGGTAGAGGGCCAGAGGAGGAACCAGGGCGTTCTGGGAGCCAGGACGCAACGTGGGGGGTGGAGGGGATGACTGCATAGCTCTTTAAAGAATTGCTAGCGTAGCCATCCTATTCAGTCCTTACACTGTTTGCTGGAGATTAACCCACGCTTCTTTGTGTATTTTCCAACGCCTCTGGTCTTGTGTACATATTTGATTTTGTGCATTAATCAGAAATGTCAGAGAGTGTTAGAAGTGGATGGGAACTTAGGAATCATGCCCATTCAACCTTGGCCAGGGGAGGAAACCAGAGCTCAGGGAAGGGAAGCATTCCACTCAGTGCTACTGGGGGCAGAGCTGCGTCTTTCCCATCCTGGCAGCACCCGGAGTGGCAAGGATGGTCCCCACCCCGCCCGCCTTCCTCCCCAGCCCTGTTTCCAACCGCAAAGACAGCCTCAGTGAGCAGTGCTGAGACCGTGCCCTGCTGACCTAGCTCAGTGCTCTTGGCCTCACTGTTCCTTCTGCCAGGTGCGCCCGCGCTCCTTGCAAACGTCTCGTTCTGCTCAGGTCCAGACCCGCCTCGGGAAATGCCTTTATCACCCATCCACGCACTGGGTGCCCCCTCCCCAGACACCCCTGTGCCTCATACACCTCTGCCATGTGACGTCCTGTGGACGTAACGATGGTGAATCTTCCTTGGCTCCACCCTTGTAGACTGTGAGGTGGGGACCTCCCACACTGACCCTTGCACCTCTGTGCCCTACACAGAGCCTGGGGCATTAGCCCTCGGTAAATTCTTGCACGTGGAGAGTGGGGCCGGGGCAGTCCACCCTTAGGGCCAATGTACTTGGCACCTGAGGTCTCCTCCAAGTCCTGAGGGCCAAGCTGAGGGCTCAGGTCTGAGAGTCTGTCGGGTGGTCTGAGAGCAGGACACTGTGCCTCTCCGACCTTCACTTGCCCTTCCTTCCTTCAGACATGCCCCGTGTGTGGGCCAGCCTCTTACGTGGGTCAGGCTTACGTGGTTAAGTTTCAAGTCATTCAGGCTTCCACCTTTATTTCTCTCTGTTCTTTCTCATCCCATGTTTGTCGAGATTCACTGTGAGTTGGTTCTGTTTGCCTCTCTGGGCTTCCACGGTAGACAGCATCACTCAGGGCTGGGAAGTGTCACATCACTTGGAGGAGTCCCTGGGCCTCACCACCTGCGAAACGCTGCTGCTCGAGCCGACCTGGGGCTGGCGCTGTGTCAGGTGCCTTGCCGTGGCCCTGAACGTGACGGGGGCTGGCGCCCCCGGCTGCTCTGCGTGTGGGTGCCCACGCGTGCAGGAGGAGACTGCTTAGCTCCCTCTCTCCCTAGGGCCTTGTTTCCGGAGGCGCAGCAAGAGGGCCCTTTCCATCAGCCAGGAGCAAGAGACTGCTGAGCTGCAGACTGAGTTCCTGCTGCTAGGATGCAAAGCCAGGGTCTACTGAGCAGCTGCCCAGTGCTGGGCACCGTCACACACACAGGCTTAGGTCATTGACTCCGCATATAATGGGAGATGGATCTGTTGCTCCCCACTTCTCCAATGAGAACACTAATGCCCGGAGCAGCTGTCGGGCCGGCTCCGAGTCCCGTGCTCAGCACACAGTAGGCGGAGCACCCTGCCTTCCCTGCGATTGCTCTCAGCCTCGGGGAGCACTCCCCACACTCGGGGAGGCTCCAATAGCATGGGAGGAAGGGGGGCTGCAAAGTCACAAGTCCCCTTTCAACAAAGGGCCCAGCAGCATGCTTGCCTTGGCCACGTTTCTTGCCGCCCCTGTGTGTGGTGTGTGGTTTGAGTGTGTGGTGGGGGGGACTTTGAAAGATGAACATCGTCTCTAGGGTCAATAAGCCAAGTGAGTTTGGGTCTCAATTCATCCAAATGTCACCAGAAACAAATTCAGCCTCTGGACTTCTGAGTCAGTCGGGCCTCTGAGACCAGAGGGCAGAGCCCACAGCCCAGGTCTCTGGGAAGGAGAAGGTCTGAGGCACCTGTTGGACCAGTGTAGATCCTCTAGCCCCGGGTGGGGGGTCCTGGACACCAGCATCCTAGAAACTGGTGGTCCCTCCTCTGGTCTAGACGTCATCCTTGCCTTCAGGGAGAAGAGCTGAGCAAGAAGCTGTGGGATGACCCCCTAGTTCTAGATTCTTCTCAGAGGCGGGGGCTTGGAGATCACTCAGGCCCACCACATACCCAGTGCAGGGTCCCTATGATAGCATCTCTAAGAAGTAGTCACATGTCTCCCCTTGGATCCTCCTAGGAACAGGGAGCGCATTACTTTGCAAGGCTGAGCTTTTCATTTTTGGAGACCTAAAATAAGGTTAAAGTTCTATACTGAGCTTCAATATCCTCTGCCGACCTGCAACTTTGACTCATCCATCCTGAATGTGCTCCACACAGAACAGCATTGGTCCCAGTTCCGTCCGACTCCCCAGAAGTTTAGCAGATGGCCTTCTCTTCTCCAAGAGAAACAACCCTTGGGAGTTGGGGGCTGGAACGCTGCAGCCAAAGACTGCCCTCTAGTTCTCTGCATGGTTAAGGCCCTGTCTTCCTCCACTGGTCCTCCCTTAGCATCTCCTGAAACAGGAGGAGGGCGAAATGGGAATTCGCTGGGGAATCCTTGTCTCACGTGTCTTGGGAAGGAAAGACGATGACCTGGGTCTTTGTGTGGACTTCCACGTGGGTGTGACTACACGGTGTCTAATAGAAGAGGCAGTGTGTGTGTGTGCATTCAGTGAGTTTCGGAGTGGGTACGTGGTGAGCAGTGAGTGTCTTGTGTGTGTGAGTGCGTGGGGTGTGTGGGGATGCTGCTCCCATGTGCGGGTCCTGGGGGAGGGGCCGTGTGATGTGGTTGTGCTTGGAATCTACCTCCCCCACCGGAGAGCTCTCTGAATGTGGCACCGGCCTTTTCTGCCCCACAGGTGGCTATGGCTTCATTTGTAAGGCCAGTCCATGCTCTTGGAATGGTAAATGTTCCAGCCTCTCCTATCGCAGCAGGTCTGGGCTTACTGGCTCCGAGAAGGAAAGGGACAGCCTGGACGGTGGACAGACTTCTGGCCTGTGAGAGGCTTGCACGCTCTCACGTTCTCGCCTCCACACCTGGAGACAGGAAGTGATCCCCACGGACTTGGGAAGATGCCGAGGACCAGCAAAGTGCTGTGATGATGTGAGGCCGCCCAGCAGGGAGCAGCAGGACCTGAAGCCTGTGCTGTCTCCCTGCACAGGCCACCTCCAGGAAGCAGCGCCTGGGGAGGGTCTCGGTGGCAGAGCTGGCCTGTGACAGTGACTGGTCTCCCTCCTGCCAGCCGCTGCTGGCCCTGGAGGTGAACGGGTGCAGATGAAACCATGATGGCAGCATGGCCTCCTCTGATTTCCACCGAGAGCTGCTAAAGATTTACCATGTGGAGTGTTGGGTGGTTCCCGAAAGCAGGCCAGGATACAATCCAATTTCTTCCGTTCTGTGCAGGCACAGGGTTCAGGTTGCGCTGTCCCTTACAACTCCCTCGGACTGCAGCCCCTCATTTCCCCAGGTCCTCCCCCTTGCTGTGTGAGTGTTTATCCCTCCGATTTACTTCTTATATGTCTGCGGGGCCTTTCCTGCGGCGCTCCATGCCCCAAGACCCACTCTCTCATCTAACCAGCAACTTCTCTCATGAATAAGGTGGCACAGGTCAAGGGCAATGGCAGCGGGAGAGGAGAACTGGGCGGAGCGTGAGGGAGGAGGGGCAGAGACAGCAGGGCAAGGTTCACAGGAGGCGCATTTGGCCCTGCCCCGGGGGTGCGCGTGGGAGGCTCCCTGAGCAGGGTGGCTCTTATGTCTTTCTTGTCACCTGGGCTTGCACTTGAGGTGGACAGTTGTTGCAGCTCCCCACCCTGCTGGTCACCCCCGGCTCCCACGGTCCTCCCGCCTCTCGTCACCACTGTGTTATGGAATCTGCTCATGTGTCTGACTGCCTCCTTGGATTGTAAGGTCATCGAAAATAGGGACGACATCACGTGTTCATACTTGGCACTTGTCGCTGTGACTGGTCCACAGTGGGAGCTTAATACACATCAACTGGGCCTGACACTGGACGAGATCTGACAGTACGAAGACGCACCAGGCTCATTTCAGCCCTCCGGATGCCCCATCTTCAGGGTGCAGGCCGCATACGAAAGGGCAGCTGACAGCCGCTGGGGCAAGTCTGCCCAGGGAAGTCTTCAGGGAAGAGGTGGGACTAGAGCTGGGCTACATGGGGCACTGGGGACCGGTCCCTGGAGGGGGAAGAGCATTCTAGGTGGGAGGAATGGCTCGGGCCAAGGTTCAGGGTAGGGATGGGAACGGTGGAGGCAGGGTCTGTGCAGGGAAGTCAGGAAGGATAGTTTGAGGCACACAGGGGAGTGTGGAGCCTGGAAATTCTCCCCCTTCAATGGAGAGCAAACCCTGTGGTTCTTGGCATTCACACACTGCCCTCCTGGCGTGTCTCCTGCAGGGAACGGGGCTGGCATGGCGTCTGTGCACCGTGGATGAGCAGGGCCCCACGTGGCATGGGACGGCTCTGTCCCGTCTTCCCCTGTGAGCCCAGAAAAGAAGAACACGGCTGACTCTTCTGGTCCGAGGGAACTCCCACCCCCACCTGGCCATGGTATAGCCTAGGGATCTCCTTTCTAGCCAGGACTAGGTCTCAGAGTAAGACCATAACACAGGGCCGGGAAAGGAACAGCCGGAGGGAGAAGCCGGAATGGGACCGACACTCACTGAGCAGCTCCCGGCTCCCTCGTCACCTGTGGTAGGTACTCACAGTCCCAGTTTACCGACGGACAGGAGAGCAGACACTCCTGGGAGTTAAACCAGCTGCCAGGTCAGTGGAAGTGGGGTTGGTGGCAAAGCCTGGCCCCTCCCTTCCTTTGGCCCTGGTCTGCCCGTGTGGTTTGTCGGGCCTTACTGCGTGATCCTGAGCAAATCACCCAGCCTCCCTGGGCTCCCAGTTCCTCATGTCTCCATTGGGGGGGCTGGAGGAGGGGGGCAGCTCTCGAGTGACTCCTCTGCTCAGCTCAGACCAGGCTGCCGTGTTTTGCCAGCAGCCCCCGTGGGGGCTTCACCAGCCGCACTAAGCCCCGGTTTGTGTTCTGCCTTCGGTGTTTTATGAGAGCTGGTATCAGCACGCACTCCCCCGATGCTGCCGGAAGCCATAATCCAGACACGGTTGGAGGGTTTAGTGGAAATCCTCTGCTACAGCAGAAGAAAGTGAAACTTGGCAAAGCAAGGATTTCGGCAGATGCAAAATCTGCCCATTTACCTTCCAAACCCAGGTTACTGGGTGGGGACGCTGAGAAGCAGCTGGACACCCTCTGCTCCAGGCCTCCCCCAGGTCTCGGGGACCTTCGCAGGCCTAAAGCCGCTGAGGATGGAATGGGCGGGTCCCCAAGCCTTCCCTCTGCACCAGGAGCGAGATTCTGCCAAATGCTGCCTGTACCGCAGGCGGTCACTGCAGTCACACCCGTTTTGCTATTAAGTCACAGAAGTAAGAGACTCTTTGGTTTTGATACAAGGCTCGGAAAGCTTAAGTGACCTGCCTCAGTTACACAATCCGGGAACGACAGAGTGGAGAAGAGCCCTCACTGTGGACAGGGGAGAGGACACTGCTACTTTTTCTTGGCAGCTGGACCTTCCATCCCCCTGTGACCTCACACCAGCCTATTGTCACCACAGAAATGCCCCTGACGGGTCAGCCTGCTGACCTGGCCTTCCGCCCCCTGTGTGCCCCCAGAGCCTCCTCCATCTGACACTCGGCATCTGGTCACAGCTGGCCGTGGGCGCCTTCAGAGCCCAGGGAACCGTGTGGTTACAGGGAAAAACATGCTCCTGCCCTGGGCTTGCCAGCAAATCTAGGGCAACGCTATCTTCCTTACGTAAGGATTTACCATTTCTGAGACGCCGAAACCTCCAGGTTTGCCCAGCTGCAGGCCTTCTCCCCAGCCCAGGACAGCCGGGATCATGGCCCAGGCTCAGTTGCTCAAGACCCCTCCCCCAGCACATCCGTAAAGACAGTCTGTCCGGAGCCCCAGCGCCTAGAACACAGCCCAGCACTCGGGAGCTTCTCTGCTGTCGCCGTTGGACGAACGCACGGGGCAGCCTAGCACCACGAGCGCAGTGTGTGCGGGTCAGTTAGGTGGCCTGGCTTCAAACCCCAGCTCTGGCACTTACTAACCGTCCACCCCGGGGCAGACGCTGAACTCCTCTCTGAGCCTGCTTCCTTCTTTGCAGATGGACATACTAACCCCGCCCATCTCACGGAACTGCCTCGGGGATGCAGGAGATGGAGCGCCCAGCACAGCGCCTGGCACGCAGGACGGCTCCGTGGGGGGAGGCCCTGCCATGTCACCGTGGTCTGGTCGGTTCCTGGGGTGTCCGTCCTTCCTGCGGCCCCTGAAACGCGCCGGAGCTTAAGGTCTCGGACCGCTGCTCTGGGGTCCTGGGTTCTCACACAGCCCCTCCGTCCCTTCCTGGCACACGGCCCCAGCGCTCCGAAAACCCACGTTGCACGGGTCTCTGGCTCAGCCCCAGTCCCGTGAATGTGGTCCTGCCTCGCTGTCCAGACAGACAGAGTGAAGCAAAGGGGGCTTTTCCAAATTTCTCATGCAACCCTCACTCTCCTCTAGTGCCAGGCTGCTCCGAGTAACAGATGTCGGCACGCCCGGCCCCTCTCCCTTCACCCCACTGGCCCGGAGCTGAGGCAGAAGGGACTCTGTTGCAGTGTGGGAAGAGCTTCCTCACCATGACATTGTGAAAGTGGCAGTTAGGTGCCGCCACCCGTGCGTGTCTCTCAACCCACGGGCCAGGCCCCGATGATGGCCACTGGGCTCAGCAAAGCCAGCTAGCAGACGGGTTTGGACTCCTGTGCAGCTCTTGGCAGCGCATCGAAGAGTGTGGGGAACTTCATGGCTGGGATGCACTTCCGCCCCTTGTTGCAGCAGAGGCCTGGGTGGGGAACTGTTGATTGTCCACCATCATGCCACATGGCAGAGGGGGCTGAAGGGAGGCTGCCCCAGAGACATGTGAGGACGAGGGACCAGTGCCCAGCACTTCACGCCTGCCTGTTCATCTGTCCATGGCGCCTGTCAAACGCCGGGGGTCCATCTCGCCGAAAGGTACTACATCAATGTAAACAGCTGTTGCCGCTAAGCTCCGTCTGTGAGTCTTAAACCTCCTGCGTGAACGGCGGCCAGATCTGGGCTTCTGCTTCTCCTCGCTGCCTGAGAGATGGGAGGGGGTGGTTTACTTGGCAAATAAATATGATCTCATAAACCCTGGCAGGATTCCAACCTGAGGAGTAGCCGTCTGCCTTCCTAAATCCCTCCGCAGCCACGAACGAGCAGGAACATTACTCTTGACTTCCTCTCTTTAGAAACACACTCTATTGGTGAGCATCACTCAGAGGCAGGACCCCCAGGTGGCGGGTGGGAGCTGCACTTCCATGATGGGACGTGAAGGATGAGCTCAGAGCACAGTGCGCTTTTGGGAAAACGCAGCCAGACAGTTGGCCGCTTGGCCGGGAAAAGGCACCCGAGGATCTCGAATCAGAGAGGCTGCACGGTCCGCATGCCCTGGTTCACGAGGCACGCAGAGCCAAATCAATAAGAATCGCATTGCTTAGCAGAGCCATTTCCCTGGTCTAAGTCATTATGGAGTAACTAGGTAACTGGGCGGGCCAGCTGGAGCTGGAGTTCACAGCGGAGTGCAAAGCTGTCGTGCTGAGCCCCCTCGCTGTGAATGAGCTGGGGGGTGTCTTGTGGCTTCTCTGCTCACAGGGGCGCTGCTGCCTCCTTGAAGTCTGTAAGCCCCGTTTGGCTTTGCTTGCCATTCGATATTTGTAACTACACTTTCACTCAAGTAGCAGGCATTGTCACTCTCCATTGTATAAACCTGGGAACTGGTGCTCAAAGAGGGAACAAGGGAACTCGTTCAGGGTCATAGCAGATGCATGGCAGAAGTGGGAGGTGAATTCGAACGCCGAACCTTACGATGCCCCAGGAAGCCTCGCCGTCTTTCCGGGGTCATGAGGACTTTGGCACTGCGCCCTCCCCATGCTGAAGAGGCTACTGCACGTGGGGCAGGGGAGGCACGGGGCCAGCAGCTCGGCTCCAGGTTCACATCGCGTGGCCACTGGTCGGAGGGGCTCATTGGTGGTCATGGGGTCAGCGAGGGTAACCCCTGGCTGAGCTCACAGAGAGGTTTTGAAGCATGTACGTGGCAAGGGCTCTGAGTTTGTGAGGAGAAGGGCAAAGCAGTGTGCAGATGCCCAGGACTGTGGATTATCCGATAAGCCTTTATCGAGCTCCCCTGTGGTGAGGCTTAGGGACACGCCTCTACACCAGACAGAGTCCCTGCCCTGGAGCAGCTGGTGGCCCAGTGGGACAGATGATCATAACACAGCTCGACGAGTGCTCCAATAGCAGGTGTCCGGGGCCCCGGGCAAAGTAGGGGAAGAGTCACTAATCAGACATGGCAGTTCTTTGAGACCGAACGTCCACGGGAACATCGGCTGAAACAGGCAGATCGAGATGGCTCTGCAGCGTGTCTCAGCCTGAGGACATGGCACGTGCACAGGCAGGAGGTCGGAAAGACCTCAGGTGACAGCGCGTTCAGTCTGGACTGGAAGCGTGTTGGAGGGAGAGTGGTGAGGGCAGAGGTCAGCCCGGAGCAGTTAGCAGACCCCACTGGGGCAATTTCCCGTCAGGAGCAGGGAGTGCACACACCACCCGGTCTCCTGACCCCACCCCCGGCCCTTCCGTCCCCCCGACCCCGCAGGCTGGACAGTCTTCTTGTTGCTCTGGACTCTGCAGCCTTCAACTGTGCCTGAAGGGGGAGCCGGAAGCGTGGAGCCCTGATCCAGAACCCGGCCGTTTTTATCCAACGGGAGGGCTGCAATCTGGGAGAGGCTCCTTTAACATATTTCTGCTTTCTCAATGGCTTTGACTTTTCACTAAATTGAAGCTGCAGTACAATATATGTGAACGATTAGCCTGTGTAATACGTTCCTGCACATTTAGATTAGGAGTGATTATGACTTAAGTGAAATAGTTGAACACAATTCTCACGGCCATCTATCTTTTCTCCTCTGTGTCCCGGGGGCACACGAATGCAGGAGTGACCGACCTGATGGAGAGCCCGGGTCTGGTTGCAGAGAGGGGCTGGGGTTCTCCTTTGGAGGCTGCAAAGAAGGCAGGAGAAGCTGACACCAGAAGCGGAATCTGCGGTGCAGGGAGAGGCAGATCTGAGCTGGGTCCAGGCTCTGCCCTTTGTTAGCTGTGTGGCTTTAGGTAAGTTACTTAAATTCTCTGATTCTTTCTTCCCCCTCAGCAAAGTGGACATTATTCTTCTTGGCTCACGGGACCGCTTCAGGTGGAATGAGATCAGACGTGTGAGAGTGACCCGGGAGCTTGGGGGGCGGTCCAAGTCCTGGCCTAGTTCTGACTCTGCGCCTTACTAGAGCCACGCGACCTTGGCCTTCGTCACTCAGCCTCTCAGAGTGACACTCCCTAATCCACAGCATGGAGATGAGTGCTCTCGGCCACGGCTATTCTCAGGAGAGAATTAAATGGGATTTTTCACGTTAAAAGTGTATTGCAAAGTGTTGGTCCCCTGGGAGCCCAGCACTGGCTGGTAGGGCCGGGAACAGGGGTCTGCTCCTCTGCAGAGACTGCAACCTGGAGTGTTTGGGGGAACCTCACCGGGGGGCCTGGGTGAGGGTGGCAAGGAGAGGAGCCTGTGGAAAGCTTCCCTGGGAGTCCCAGCCCTGCCCCTGCCTGGGCCACTCAGTCCTTCTTACTCTGTTCCAACCACACCCTCCACACCCCCTCATGTAACACATAGAGCAGTCTCTGTAGTTCACTCGTTCATTATGTTTTTGTCTGGAGTCTGTCCTCTTGGTTCAAGGCTCTGCTTTCTTCCCTTACACACCCCGAACGCCAACTGCACAGCTGGGCAAGGAGCAGGCCCTCAGGGCGCGTGTGCCCAGTGCGGGTGTTCGGGGTGAGGCTGGAGTTCTGTCTCCCGAGGACAGCAGAGCTGAGGCTGGGGGAACGGTGGTGGCCGGGGGGGACCCAGGGCAAATGGAGGCATCAGTCACTCCAGCAGGGAACTTGCTGCGGGGAGAAAGAAATGACAGCCATTCGGTGCGTGGAGCCCGGCACCCATTCTTCACGGAGCCAAAGCCCCTGGATTTTCTCCGAGTCCCTGGGCACCGGCAGCCTGGCTGCATTTCCACGCCCCTCCCAGCCGCACGTGGCATTGGAAACGCCTCCTGTCAGAGTAGTGACTGCCGGGGTAGCCGCGGCCTCCAGAGGTGCCTGCCTGCTGGGGCTCCGGCTGGGGACAATCTTTCTCTTCTGTTCATGACAACAGGGACAACAAATAACACGATGGCAGATGGAGGTCTCCCAAGCCCCCAGAGAGGGAGGAGTTTGGACTGTAGCTGCGGTGGCATCTGCATGGCGGGAAGCAACCAAGGGAGCCTTCGTGCCTGGGGCATAGCTGCCCTCTGACCTCTCTAGAACTTGGGTGCTGCGGCTGCTTTGTCCAGGACCAGCATCCCTCGGACCAAAGAAGCGGGGCATGGTAGCTGCATGCAGAGGCTGGCATCAGCTGGGGTGCCCCTGGCTCGGGGCCCTCTGCCCCGAGGAGTCCGAGAAACACCCTGGAGAGGAAGCTGGTACTGGCCAGGGCATAGCACGTCAGGGCCTGGCTGAGTGCTGGTCCCTCTAACGACAGCTATTCTCCGTCTCAGTGAGGAAAGGAAGCCGGGCTGAGGGACCTGCACTTGGTCGCTCAGCTCGTGAGGTGGCAGTGCTGGGGTAGGACCCCGTGCTCTGAATCCAAAGCATGTCCACTCTCCCCAGCCTGTGCACTGTGGGCAGTTCCTTACCCCCTGGCCGCAGGCTCTGGATCAGCGCCCCGGTTACTGATGTGGCACCTTGGCCCCGTCCTACCTCCTCGCCTTGCATTACCAGCGCCCTCACCACTGCCAGACTGGGGCTGGCTCTAGCCTGGCGTCCTGCTGCCGACTGAGCTCCTAGTTCAGTTACCACTCAAGATCCATTCTTTCTACTGTGCCCCATTCTGGGGGGCTCCCCTCGAATACCAGCCAGGGCTCAACCACAGCAGAGATACCTTGGGGTGCCCATATTAATACAAATACAAATATGAGTAGTGATGTGAATACCAACAGTGGCTTAGATTTGTTGAGTATTTATTCAGCCTCAAATGTGAACTCAGAAAGCTGACTCTTGAGATCTGTGTTCATGGGTTTCTTTTTTAATCCTCACCTCAGGATATGTTTACTGATTTTAGGGGGTGGGGAGACCGAGAGAGGAAGGAGGGGAGACGGGCTGGGGAGAGCGAGAGGGAGGGAGAGACACTGATGTCAGAGGGAAACGACTAGTTGTGTCCCATACACGCTGTGACCAAGAACTGAACCTGCAACCTCGGTCTGTGCCCCGGCCAGGAATCGAACCCACAGACTTCTGGTGTACAGGACAACGCTCCAACCAACTGAGCCATCCAACCTGGGCAAGATCTGGGCTTTTAATCATTCTATGTCCTGCTCCTTTCTCATACGGCCTGGTCCTTTGACCTAAACCATGCTGGCATTCTCTGTTTTATTAATATTGCTCTTCAAACCAATTTCTGAAGCTGAACACAAACTCTCAGATGTGGCCTGACCACACAAAGCCCCGGGGTTGTCACTTCCCTGTGTCTTGCACATCATTTTGCAATGAACGCAGTCTATGGTTGCACTTGCTTTTTTTGCCCCCAAGCCTCAGGGTTGCCAACTACTACAGTTCACAGCCAGGCCCAAGCCCCCAGTCTTCCAGAAATGAGGTGTGGCGGGCACGCCCGTTTCTGTCGCCCTCGGGTGCGGCCGGGCGGAAGGCGCAGCTTTCCTCCCCATCGCAGGCCATGTCTCGAAGGCCTCGCCTGGCCCTGCCGGGAGCGTAGTGAACACGCGAGATGAAAGAGAACACGGTCTCCGGCAAGTACGGGGCTGGCTGCCAGTGGAGTGGCCCGTGAAGGTCACTGCCACTGCTTGCTGAGCGATCTGTCCCCATTTCAGCCTCAGTGGGAAAGTGATGGAGGGTGTAATTAGGGCCTGAGCTGTTTCTGTGGGGGCTGCTGTCCCTGCTGAAGGAGGCTGGGCACATGGACATCAGTCCCTGTGCTCCCAGGAGGAGGGGAGTGTGCCTGCTGGTCTAGGGTAGGGAGGCTCTCTGACCTGGTGCCTGCAGATCCCCGACCAACCATCCTGGGAGTGTGGAGGTGGGAGTGGGGGGTGGAGTGAAAGGAGGGGGAAGGGAGGTAGGAACTGTCCTCGGAAAAACTGTGATGGGGGTGGAGGGTGGTAAAACCCACTCTGCTGCCCTATGGTCTTTCCAGCCTTTGCCACCACTTGCCCCCCTACCCCACCTTGGTGTCTGGGAGCTCGGGCTTCTCAGGACCCCTCTCCGCAGGGCACCCTACCCAGGTCTTCCTGTTTTCTCTACTCCTTCTCTCTTTGTCCTGTTTGTCTCACTTCGCCCCATTTCCCGGGGCACTTGCTTTATTGGAAGGTGATCTAACTTCCATGCATATCACCAGCCGTAACTCAAGGGCATAAATACTGTAACAGGAGAATTAATTAACTTGAAGGTAATTTGACCAGGGTAAGCCCTAACTGGTTACACCCTTTGGGTATTCTTCCTCGAGTACCTACAACATCACAAGTTCAAGACTCTAGCACTGCTCCTTAGGACACTGTTTGAGGTTGACAGGGTGGGGACCGCCCCTACGGTGAGCACACAGGGCCAAGGCCCCACCCTTCCCATCCCCTCAGGGCACCGATGGCTTCTGGGGGCCACCATGCTAGGGCTGGGGGCTCCTTGCTATTGGACTCTCCAGAGATGCGCTCCCAAGACAGCTAAGGGCTTGCTCGCAGCCCTGGGTGGGCCACAAAATATAAATCCCATCAGGCCCCTTAGAAGAGGACTTCAGGGTACTGGGACCCTGTGCTGTCTCAAGCCCTATTCTAGGTACATGTCTGCACTTGCTTTAGTCCACATCCCTTTATACGGATGAGAAAGCGGAGGGTGCACAAAATCTGAAGTCACATGGCTATGAAGTGGGGGGCAGGGGAGCCTAGAGTTGACAATTTCAACTCATTCCAAAGCTAATGCCCCTTCTCCTACCCCACATAGTATCTCCAGGGAGATTGGGGTCAGAAGGAGGCAGTATTTTTGAGAGGGCTGGTCCAGTAGGACAGACAGGACACCCCAGGAGAGAAAGACCCTGGAGAAGAAAACAGAGCACCACATGTTGGCCCACTGCCTGGTAAGCAGTGTGTCCAGGGCTGGAAGTAACCCTCTGGTTTGGGCCAGGGCCAAGGGAGCTGGTCTTGGGCCCGGCAGGTCCATCTGGGGAGGAACGGAGTTGGGAGCCAGCCCCTGTGGGACGTGAACACTGCTGCCCTGAGCTGGGTGTGCCCTGGGAACACGGAGCCTGGAGCTGGAGGGCCTCAGCTCACTTGGCAGAGAAGCCTGTTTTAGAGGAGTGGGCTGCTGCCCAGGTCAGAGGGCCTGGCGTAGGAGTGGCTGGGGCCCAGGGTGCTGAGGGGGAGGAGGCACATGGGACCTCCCCATTAGGAAGCTTGAACAAAGGGCTTCTTGGCCAGAGCCTGTGCCTGTCTGAATAATTCTCCAACAGGAGAAACACCAGGGCTTTGGAGAACCAAATGTGTCAGGTTGGCGTCCCGTGGGGACAGGATGCTGTTTACTCAGGGCATCCTTGTGTGGACGTGGCCACAGGCTGGGAGGCCCTGGGCCCAGTTCCCCAAGAGCTCGCCCGGTCCTGCCAGGTACTGCAGTCACCGCTGTGCGCGCTCGGCCATTGTTAACTGGTGACTCGAAAATTACCTTTATTCAGCACTGTTATCGGGAGACTGCAGGGGTGCCGGCGTTTCCACTCCACCGCCTCTTTCTGGCTGGTGGCAGCCAGCCGGCTCATCACACAGCCCACAGCCCCCAGCTGCAGCTCCTCCCTGCTCCCTGAGGGCCCTGGTGCCGTGAGCTCAGTGGGCACAGCAGCCTCCCCTCTGGAGGTGCAGGGTGGGCAGCGGAACACTCTCCTGCAGCTCCCTGCTGCCTGGTCAGCCCGATTCACCTGCCTGCTTGTCATTTCTCTGCAGACATGCTGCTCTGTATGCGTGATACGTCTAGAACAGGGTCCTCAGCTGGCATCTGGGCATGCCCAGAGTGGGGTATTATCAGGACTTGTGCAGCTCCTCAATTTTGAGTGAATGTGCATAAAAGCTTCAGGGTAGAGAACATTCATAGCTTTAAGCATATTCTCAGGAGGATTTCTGACACTCACCTCCGCCCCCCCAACCCCCCAAAGAGCTGGGAGCCATTATCCTCAGAATGCCGCTCCCGGAAGCCGTGTGGGTCAAACCACCCGCCTGTTGTCATTTCTGCCGCGCTGCGCAGGGCATCAGGTGATGCCACCGACTGTCTCCTCCTCCCAGAGGAAGGGGCCAGGTCCCCGCTCTGCTCGGCTGTGCCCCTGGATGGTGGGTGATGGCTGACTGGCTGACAAATCACAGGATCACAGGGGAGACGGGGAGACTGCGCGTTTGCAGAACCTCCCGCCTTCCCCTTTTGCCTTAATGGGAAAAAGAACTGTCTCCCGGTTCCTTTGCTCTGCCCTGGGTTTGCACTCTGTGCCTCCCTTCTGTTCCCGGGACCGTGTCCCCATCTAGTCCCAGGTACCGGGTGGTGCAGGACCCGCAGTGGGCCTGGGACTCATTTACCCGGAGGAGGAGGAAGGCAGAGTGGAGGCGCTGGTGAAAACTAAGAAGGCAGATGGAGAGCAGAGCTCCACTTGGGGGTGGGAGGCCAGCCCTTTCTTCCTAGGCAGCAGGGCTCCCGCTGCCTTGGGGCTGGACCAGCCGGTTACCCTCACAGGCCTCAGGAGTGGTCTTTAAGGGAACAAAGAGGCAGCAGAAACTCCCTGAGGCCCCTGCCAGCTCTGATTTCTAACACACACATTCCTGGCTGATCCCTCTCCCTGTCCAGCCACAGGTCCTCGGTCACAAAGATCACACAAACTCCCCAAGTCACAGAGCAGGTGCATGTTTGGGAGTCACAGGCTTGTTTCTGCAAGCCTCTTCATTCATTTCTCAGCTTTCTGTGCCGGGGGGTTGGGGTGGGGCAGTGGCATTTCCTGGCAAAGGCCATGTGGCAGCTGCCCTGAGCCCCTGGGTCCAGTGGGCCTTCCTGGCTGTAGCGCCTGTGGCACGCCTTCCCAAGCAGGCAGCGATATGGATGCAGAGTGCCTTCGGCTGCCCTTGGCATTGCTCCCCTGCAGCTGTGGGGACCGTGATGAGGTCTGCGGACTGCCAGCCAGATGGAAAGCACTGGGGATGCACTTCATTGACCCCTCTTCTCTTTCCAAGGCTCTCAACCCACTTGAGCAGGGAGGAGGGTCTTGAAAGGGGGGAGCACTAACTTTGGGCAGACTAAGGAGCCAGAGTCAGCCTCTACTTGAGCCTGGCCCCAGGGACTCAGAGGTCGGGCGTGGGACAGGAGGGAGCAGCCATGTTTGGCAAGAGGACACGAAGGGGGAATGAGCAGGAGCCTGTCCTCAGCTGCTCCTTGAGGACGTGGGCTGTGGCCTATTTCCCCTTGTCCGGGGCTGCCTAAGTGCCAGACCTGGTCTCTGAGTTGAGCCTCCTTCATTTACCATAGAAGAATATCATTCACCACATATCATATGGGGTGGGACAAGAGTAGGCCTACAGTTGTGAGTATGCATGTGAAACACAGTTTATTCTGGCATTATCCCTTGTTAATGACTGTATTATTGTCCAGGACAGTGACCACAAGTCCACTTTTGCCCGGCTCCATATGAAGGACTTCCCAGCAGCCCCTGGGACTGCACTGTGAGCACCGTCTTGCAGAGCATGCTGCTGGGACTTAGGTTAAGTGTTTCACCCAAGATCGCACAGCCAGCAAGTGGCAAAGTCGGGCTAGAACAAGGCTTCCGTGTCCAATGAAGATCCAGTTGACCACCCACCCTCCAGTTCCTTTAGCACCCTCGAGAGGGACGGAAACAACGAACCCCGATGGCACACAAAAGCCTTGGTTGACGGGTGTGACAGAGGCTGGCCAGGTCTTCCTTGCTAGACCCTTCTCCAGCTCCTAGGCACAGTCTGCTTTTCAAAGGCTTTCTGTGAGGGGGTCTGGTCATGAATAATTATAATAAGTTATGCGTTAAGAACCAGAGTGATAGGCTGGCAATGTGGTCCTTCCTTTAGGAGCAGAGGACAGTGGCTGAGGTCTCCAAGGGGGACCCTGGGCCCCGAGGAAGGCAGAAAGGGCTCCCAGGTGAAGCCCCCTGTTCTCGTCTCTGGGGTTCTGCATGGAAAGCCCTATGGGCTGAGTCTGGGGAACCTGCCTCATGGCTGAGCAGCCTTCTCCAGAGGCCACTTGCTGATCTGAAGGATCACCCGCTGAAAGGCTCAGTAGCTATGATGCCCGGTGATCGTGCCCGTGGGGAGCATAGCAAAAATGCTGCCGTCTGCTCCGATGGAAGGCAGCGCCTGGCACGTGGTGTCTGCTCAGCACACTCTACAACAAATTAATTACGTGTGAGGGAAACCTAGGCAATTTTCCCTGAAGGATATTATTCACTCCAATCTATAAGAGGTTAAGTAACAAGTCCAAGGTCACACAGCCAGGTGGTGGGTGGGAAGTGCCAGACCCGGGTCTGTTCTCATGACACACTTTTCCTCCTGGAGTGGGGAGGTCGGGAATGTGGGGACCTCGGCCCCAGGTTCACGCAGCTGGTTTGACCTCTGAGAAGTGCTTTCCAAACTTCTCAGCTGCAGTGAGTCTGCTGTCCTGAAATGTGGCTCAGTCAGGGAGAGATGGCTTCCATTGAGGAAGGCGCTCCCCTCCTGTCTCCTGGCAGAGCACTGGCGGCAGGAGCAGATGCTCCCACCCCTCACCCTACGCCTCGTCTTAGGCACACCCACCTCTTCATGGGGCAACCTGAACACCTTGAGCCCTGCTCTCCTCTCTTGGGAAGGTGGAGTAAAAGCCACTACTCCTAAAGTAGGAGGAACAGAAACACTCTGACCTTCCAGCTGAGTTTGACGGGCTCTGGGGATGGAGTCTGGGAGACAGACGGGGTCTGGAAGACAGACAGAGCCCGGGCTGCAGGGCCCAGGGCTCAGGGGACATGTCGGCACAGCTGCCTGCGAGTTACTAGCATCTTTACGCCGGAGGAGAGAGCAGGATGGGCCATTGTATGTTCTGGTCCCCACACTGAGTCTCCTCCAGGAAAGCTAGGACCTGGGAGCAGCTCTCTTGCTGGAGACTCACCATCGCCAGAAACCCACGGGTCCCCCATTCTCTCCTTCTCAGGGCCCTCCCCTGCCTCAGTCTCCCCGTGAGCTCCTCCTATCCCCCCTGAGTCCCCTCAGTTCTCAGTGGCGGGGCCTCTCTCTTGCCAAGAGCCACACAGGCAGTCCCAGGGCCTGGGCCAGAGCCTGCCTGTCCCTCTGCAGCTGCTCAGTGTGGGGACCCCAAAGGGCAGCGCCAGCAGCCTGCCACGAGCTGACAAGGCCGGGTTCACTGCAGCACTCAGGAGCCGACAGGATCCTCTGAATTAAGTGGCCAAGCTTAGTTTTTAATTAAGCCCCCGTGGTCTTTTAAAAAGGTCACTGATGACAACGTCTTCTTTAAGGCCAATACGAAAGGACATTCAAAGTCAAGGTTCTGAGATGAGAGCCTTGTAACTTGAAATGTCACAGGAAAAAGTTTGGAAATGGAGGAAGAGGAAGCTGGTGGGAAGGACTCTGTCACATTGTTCTGCCATCAGCCTCACGGTTTCCATTTGGAGCTCCAGACTATTTTGGTCTCAAAGGACAAGTGGCCCCATTTTACTCTCTCAAGGACCACCCATCACAACTGGCTAAGGGGCTTTTGGGTCACAGCAGTGGTGAAAGATGGCACATGTGGTATGAATGGGGCAGAATGTGGCAACTTGCCCCAGACCTCTGGGAAATTAAAAATATATGTAACTGGCCCTGCCCAGAGTGGCCCAGTGGTTTGATGCTGTACTGCAAACCTAAAGGTCACCAGTTCAATCCCTGGTTGGGGCATGAGTCTGGGTTGTGGGTTCGGTCCCCAGTTGGGGTGCATACAGAGGCTAATTTATGTCTCTTTCCCTCTTTCTCCCTCCCTTCTCCTCTCTCTAAAATAAAAACTAAAAATAAAGTAAATAAAATGTGTGTAACTGATCACCATTCTTCTGCTCCAGTTTCTGCATAAACTTTCCTACATAACTTGACCAATACTGTATCACTAGGAAGTACAGTTCTTGTCTTGAGTGGAGCAGAACAGTCACTTAATTCCCATACAATACCCCATAATAAGCTTACAATGAAAGCAAAGACTTGTGTCCGCTTCTACACAGTCCTAAGAGAAGTAGAGATTTGAGTTCATTGTAGTAGAGTAGACAGTAAGTACATCCTAAAAGGAAATGTGGGAGAACCACCTTCTTTCTCCTCTTTCTTCCTCTTGCTGGGACAGTGCAGCTGATGGCTGTAGCTTCAGCAGCTATTTTATGGCTATGAGGTACAACCTGAGCATGGATGCCAGTGTTAAGGACAGGCTCCCAGCCTCCCTCTAGAATTCATGTTATGTGAGAGGAACGTTAACTCATCGTTTGTGCCACTGGTGCTTTGGACTCTGCTACTAACCATTGAATGATGGGTTGATTATTCACTCCTGGGGACTGTGGGTAAGTCATTAGGGTCTTTGGGCATTAATTTCTCACCTCTACAGTGAGAATTAGAAGCCCTGTCTTGCCTTGTAAACATTACCTCTGCCTTCTAGGGTCTGCTCATAAGCTTCGGAGAATGCCCTGGCCCTCAGTCTAAAGGTCACCTGGTTTATATGTGTGAGCAGTGGTCACCCTCTCCCCTTGTTGTGTGGGGTAATTGTTCCTGGACTGAGGCATGTGCCTGCCTTCCAACTTCAACAGTTTGCTCAGGCAGTCACAAAGTCCCCTCATGGGCTCCCATTTTCTAGAGACACAATGGCTTCTTCTGGCTCACCCAGGCCTCCCCCCTCCTTCCTGGGCGCAGAGACCGCCGCTGCTTCAAGCTGCTGAAAGGAGGCTTCAAAGAGTCCCACATTGGTCCTTCCTAGGCTCTGAATTGTAGAGACATTTCCAGAAATCCTCAAAAGCCTTATTAATCTGTTAAGATGTCCCAGAAGCGGGAGTCTGCACACCCTATTTCCAGGGCTTTTCAGCTGCTTCCATTGTCCCGGCTGCATTGTTCCTGCTCAGTGTCTTGGCCCCTGATGGACTCTCTCTGAGGCCGTAAGCCTTCGGCTGCACCTGCTATTTCATTCCCTGACTCTCTTCTTCTCTGTTGCCTTTAATGCTTAAAGTGAAAAGGTGACTGCTCTTCGAGGGCTATGTATTCCTTCAACCCAGCTGTGTGGCTCCCTACTTCACCCCTTTCTCTCCTGGCTTTTGGCTGGATGTGGGTCAGGCACACAGGGTCCTATAGAAACTGGGGCTCACTTGGCTTTTGCTTCACATGAAAATCTCTAGGGGTCTGTTGGGCCCAGTGAAGATCCAGGGGTCACTGCTAGTCTCTGCAGGGGACCTGCTTACAGCCATTGGCTAGATAAGTGCTGGGCCACCTACTCCAGGATACCCCAGTCCATTCTCTGACCACCCTTCTGCAGGGTGAGCTTCTCTGCAGTTGAAGGGGTTCTGGGGGAAGAGCTGGGGCTCTACTTCTAGTTGGGTTTCCATTGCTTTGGCTTATATTCAGGGGGTTTGGCTTGATAGCCAAGGTCCATGATTGACAGCATCCCAGTGGTCCCTGTCTCCTGGCTTTCAAACCTGTGTGTACATGCCTCCCTTGAGTGGGGGCTGGACCTAGTGCCTTGTTTCCAGTGAATAGAACATGGCCAGAATGATGAGATGTCACACCTGTAATTGTTATAAATGACCGTGACTACTGTGTTCTGTCTCATTGACACACACGCTGTTTCTCATGTTTTCTCAGCTGCTTGCCTTGAAGAAGAAAGCTGTATGTTGACAAGACCCATGGGTAAGCTCTGGCCACCGGCCAACATCCAGTGAAGGACTGAGGCCCTCGGTGCAACAGTCTGCAAAGAACCGAATCCAGCCAACAGCTACGTGAGAGGGCTGCAGCCTTGGGAGCCACCTTGAAGCCAAGGAGCCTGCAGAGCCATGCCTAGGTTCCTACCCGCACAGATTTTGAGATAATAAGTGTGTATTGTCTTAAGCTGCTAAATGTGGGATCACTTGTTACACAGCAGTAGACAACTAATACAGGTCCTTTTTAGCTTAACAAAAGGGCTTGTTTGCTCTTCTAGATTTAGACTCAAGGACTTCAACCTTTCACATCCACGAGTCACTTCAGTGGTGCATTCGTGCACATGTGCACACACACAGACACACCCACACTCTAAGCTACAGACCCCTGACCCCAAGTCCCCTGACCCCATTCCAGAAATACATTCTCGGAATAAGTGGATCAGAGACATAGCTGAGATGAGGCTCTAGCGAGGGGTTGCTGGTTTCTGTTGTTAGCACCAGTAAAATTTGAATTTCTGCTGGAACCCAAAGTGCCAGGAAGGGCTTGCTTGACCCAGGAGGCCCTGGGGGTCTTTGTGCACCTCTGATAATTCATTCCACGTTCCTTCACCTTTCACAGCCTGACTCACACTTCCGTTTCCCGAGAAAAAGTCACCCGACTTCTCTGCTGAGAATGACTGTTCCCTGTCTGAGTCTCACGTCGGTTTGTATCTCCATCAGAGCACATGCCACATTCTATTTTAATGATTTATACGTTCCCTCTCCACTCCTCACCTCTCCACCGATCCTCTACCCCGGGCAGCTCAGAATCCAGTCATACCTGCAGAAAATCACCCAGGATTTCAAAGCCTTAGCCAAAAGGAAAATTTAAAACCCTTTTCACCCCCTGTACCCCCACCCCTACCCTGTTCCAGGAAGCCAAAGCACAGAGCAATTCCTCCAATCCAGGAAGCAATAAAAAAATGTATTTATGAAGCAGCCTCTACGGAAGGGAGGAATTTATGTCTCTTCACGCTCTCGTTGACAGTAATAACTGGTTGCTGCATCAGTGCGAGGCAATATTCTTTAAAAATCCTCCAAAATAAGGGTCCAAAAACAAATGGCAGAGACGGAGCGGTGGGCACCTTCGGGGTGCTGGCCGAGCCCGGGCCTGCTAATGGCCGGAGCGAGGGGAGTGCGGCTCCGGGAGCACCTGCAATCTCATCTCGCCCCTTCCCGAGCGCGGGCACAGGGAAGAAAAGCAATTTGTTTGCTCTCATACTCTAAAGATGAACTTCCCGTGCTCAATCAACCATTATTATCCCGGTGTAAGTCAATTTACCTTTGAATTTGGAGGCTATTTTCTTCCTAAATGGCTAATTATGGGAGATAGATGGCTGTAAACAGAAGACTCTTACTTCACCGCTCGGCAGGCCCTCCTCCCTGAGGCACCTCGGAGAATCTGGGAGAGTGGGCCTGCCTTCCCCACCCCATCCTGGTCGGCCCTGTCCATTCTCCTCCATCACCCCGCAATGGCATTCACCCTCCCTCCCACATAAAAAAAATCCTCACCCAAACATACATTCATTGATAGATTTGAGAGAGAGAGAGACGGAGAGAGATATTGATTTGAGAGAGAAACATTGATCAGTTGCCTCTGCTGTGCTCCTCAATGGGGGACTGAACCCACAACCTTAGATATGTGCCCTGACTGGGAGTCGAACCTGCAACCTTTTGGAGTATGGGATGGCGCTCCAACCAGCTGAGCCATCTGGCCAGGGCTCACCCACATTTTTAAACAACATCTGGAGTTTCAGCTCCCTGAACTCTGCTGCTGAGCCTCAAGTCACAACTTCCCTGCTGAGCGCCTTTTCTGGACTGGTGTTCCCCTGTGCCCATCACCCCTCCTCCAAACATGACCATCTTCTAAGGTGGTAGCTGCTCTTGCTGAAGACATAAGATGTACAATCCAGAGGAAAGAGAGCACGGGGTGTGAGGGCCCCACTTCCTCCCTCAGCTCACGGCACCCCCTTCTGGTCTACACCTCTGTACCCCAGTCTGCTCTGGCGCACAGTTGGTGCCCAATGCAGGTCAGTTCCTTCCTTCCCTGTTCCCTCCTTCCTTCCCCAGTGCTGGGTCCCTCCTGAAGGTCACAGTATTAAAAGTGGACATCAGCCTGAGGGCTGGATGCATATGACAGCATGATGTTTAGGAGACAGGGGACCCTCTGAGCATGTGCCCTGAAACAGGTCACCCAAGGCTGCCTCTGTGACTTTCTGACAAAGTCATGGAAGCAACCGTGTGGCAAAGCAGGGCATGGCCTTTCCTGGCTGTGCGGAGGACACCACGCCAGAGGTAAGGGTGTGGCCGAGTTTGTTCACCAAGATGGGAGAGGCTCCCCACCTCCTCACAATGCACAATGCACAACGCAGGCTGTTGCCCAGGAGCAGCGGTGGAGGGGGTCAGCTGTGGGGCAGCCTTTCTGTACGCCTTTTGTTGAAGGCTGAGTCGGAAGCTCCGGAGAATGACACACTCAGTGTGTGACCGCTGTCTGACGTGGCTCCAGCCTGGAGATTTAGGCACTTGGAGCTTTATGGGCTGCGGGGTACAGAGTCTGTGGTGTGTGGGGTCACTCAGGAGGAGGCATGTTTTGCCATGACTCTCCCCACAGCCTGGGCCCTGGCCCTCTTCCCTTTCCGCCTGGCACACAATGCCCATGTGCAGTGTCTGAGGATTATAGGTCACGATGTGACTGCATACATTATCTCATTTGATCCTTGCTGCCATCCGTGGGACCATCCTCACCTGACGGACGCAGGACGGGCTCAGAGAGGCCAAGAGCTCTGCCCAAAGACACATAGATAGTAAGTGACAGAATTGGGACCTGCTTCTGGGTTTTGTGGATTCACAATTCTAGGGCAGGAAGGAGGGACCATGGCTCCATGGTCTGACTGGAAGTCTTGCCCTAGATTGGACTTGATTCATGTGGGCTGGGGGTCTAATTTGTACCCCTCACTTGAGCCTTGGAACCATGGGCTTGCTGCTCTGTCTGAGACTTTTTTTTTTTTTTGCAGAGGGTGCTGGAAGGACAGGGAAAAGGGAATGAGATTTTCAGGAACTGCTCTGGGAAAATTTAAGGTCATGGTGAGGGTCAGCCCAGGAAAGCATGGCCAAGTGAGGGGCAGGCCTCTCTCACTTATGTCTGCGGGACTTACAATAAACAATTAGTGGGTGCTGACTGACTATGGCAGAGAGACCAGCTGAAATACTTGCTCTACCAGTTTAGACTTCGAGGAGCCCACAGCATGCTCCACCCCCGCTCCTGGCATGCCACAGGAGCAGGGTCTGGCCCTACTTGGAGAAGGGGATCCATTTTTCGTCGGATGGGCTGTCGTCCTAAGAGCCCCCTACACACTCCCGGAGCTGCTGCGCCCTGTGCCAGGGCAAGGATTCGGGGCCCCCTGTGTTGCTTGGTGCTTTGATTAAGACAATAAATTCACATTGGACACCGATGGGCAGGCAGGTGGGGGCCCAGGCCTGCTCCTGCTCGCTCCTGGCACCACCTCTTCTTAGAAGCTGGTTTGGAGAGAAATCCCTCTCCCCCATGGCAAGAGCCCTGGCTTCCGATAAACAAGGGAGCAGAAGCCACCCTGGAACCCAGGGAAGGAGAAGGCACAGGAAGGGGCAGGCCTGGGGCCCAGTGCAGAGTGTTCCTCGGACAGAGGGCCTTGGCAACGTTGAGAGGGGCACCGGAGGAAAGAGGGAGAGCACAGAAGTCTCAGTGGACGCCCCCATCCGAGCCCACCCTCTCTCCAAGCACTCTAAAAGGGAAGGAGGGTGGGGGTTTTGGCTGTCTGAGCAGCTGGGCTGGAGCCATGCATCTGAGCACAGACTTGGCTGGACCTGTTGCTGGCAATGCCCATGGCAGGCACTCTGGACTCTGTCTGGTCCCCGGCAGCACAGCCTTGGCAGGGGAGCTGGGCTGCCACCTTTCCTGGCCCTGGCGGGCTGGCAGCTCTGAATGGACCAGGCTGGCAGGTGGGAAAAGTGCTGCAGGCCGAGGGGTGAGACTCACATTCCCCGACACAAGGCTTTTCTCCATGTCTCCAAAAGAGAGCCCACCTCCCACTGGCCCGGAGACCAAGGGTCAACTCTACAGCTGTGCCCCAAAGAGGAACCTGAATCTGTGGAGGTGGCTGATAGGCCCAAGAATGTCATGATTCTCATCATCCATCCACCTTTTGTTGATTTGGCATTTTCCTCCCCCCTCCATCCATCTATTAACATGTATTGATAATCTGTCGCCTCAAGCAAGATGCTGCTCAGTGAAAATAAGATGAAGGAGCTATAGCACTGTCCTTGTGCTGTCCCCTCAAGATGTCCAGCATTATGATGACTGTATTTCTGAACCAAGCCTGAGGACACACAGGTGACCAGGGAGAGTGTACACAGGGGAACAGGTGTAGACTGTTCCTGAAGGGCTGACACACGGTGTCTCCAAGCTGGCACTGAACAGAGAATTCACTCCGTCCCGGCCACCTGCCCTCTTGTCTAGCAGCGTTGCTGCTGAGGGCAGTAAGGGCCACTGCCTGTTGAACACGTGCGGTGTGCCCGGCCTGCCCTGGATCGTGGGTGCACTGCCTCTCACTCAGCCTCCTGCACAGGCCTGTGGAGAGTGCATTGTGCAGTCAGAGGCGGAGGCAGGCGGGCCAGTCAGTGGGGGGCACCGCCCTGGTTCACTGGCTCTGACTCCAGTGCTCCCTGTGCTGCTTCTGCACCCAGAGGCTTTGGACCATGGCCACAGGGGCCTGAGGGTGCACAGAATGGTGTCCTCCAAACAGGAACGTCTCAGCTTCGCCAGCGTTTGGAATGAAAAGAACTGTGTGAGGTGGTGGGGCAGCCACCTCATGTCTGACAGGGCTGGAGGCCCAGGCACTCTTTCTGGAGTGGCCTTACCTACTTTGCAACCTCGCTTGCGTGACTTAACCTCTCTGAGCCTGCTTTCATCGTTGGTTTGAGAGGGAAACCGGCTGGTGCTGCCTGCCTGACAGCAGGACTCAGGAGGAGCAATGAGATGGTCTGTGTAAAACTGCCTTGTGAAGTGCAAAGTAGCAGCTGCGATTATTATTACCCTTTCCGCACCTCGGCAAAGACCGCGATCACAGGCCCTGCCTGAGAAACAGCGCAGGGTGGCCCCGCCCCGTCAGCCCTCAGTTCCTCCCATCCTCTGGCACCTTCTCCTGCATCCTGGCCTCCCCACCCCCACCTGCCCCCACTGAGGCTCTGGGGATACCTCTTAGTAGTAACTGACTCCACTGGGCTAGAGAGCTGGGACCGCACTGAACCAGATCTCCGGGGACACCCCCTCAGCCACTGCTGACAGGATCCGGTTTAATGCTGTCCATTAGGGACCCGGCTTGGTCTTTGGGTGCAGGCAGTGGGAGTCTCTGAGTACCATGGTCTTAGGGCTCAGGTCACTGGGTTGGGATTCCCAATTCCCATCTCAGAAGCATGCCAGTGAGCAGGGTCCTGTGGCGGCTGCTGTAAGGAGAGCCACAGGTGGGCTCAGGGTGGGGCCTGGTTCCAGGGAAAGGATGGAGGGGACACAGGGAGCCATCAGGGAGGCCTAGCGCACACTCAGCAGCTCAGAGCGGTGAGCAGGGGCTCTGCTCAAGCCCGAGCCGGCATTTCTTTTCCCAGAGACAACCGGCGCATTCTAACAATGTCTGCTTGGGTTAATGAAAGTTGTCAGTTTCACTTAATAAATACATTACCATTCTTGGCCTTACAAAATCGTCATGCTGGGCCCGGAACCGTGCATACAGCAGGGAAATGCTGGGAGCTGGAGACGGGTTAGGGGAGGTTGGCCAGCGTGGGGCAATCAGGGGAGAGCAGGGTGGGAGTGGGGAGGGGGCTTCCCCTTGGGAGTTCAGCAGAGAGATCCCTTTCAATGCACCTTTTCTCCAGGGTCGCATCAGAGCCACACAGGCACAAGGGGCCATCCAGAGATGCTCCCATTTTTTTTTTCCGCTCAGACTGCCCCCTTGGGAGAGGCATTGGGACGTAACTCTTCAAGTGGACTCGGGCAGACTTGGGAAGGCAACTCACAGGTCCCAGGTCCCAAGCCAAGTGACTTGGCCCAAAGTTGGCACTGAGGGGAGAGAACCCAGAGGCATGTTTAATGTTTGGGGACATTCTCCTCAAATTCTGCAGGGTCCTTAAGACTCCCCTGAACTGCCACGACAGGGAGGGACTGAGCTAGCCGACGGGTAGTTTCTAGATGACATAAGGAGCTTGAGAACCTGCCCGCCACACAGCCTTCGACTTCAGGGCTTGGCAATGGCGTGCGGATGTTGGTCCCAGTGACCAGGGGCCCTCCTGGGCCTCAGTGAACCAGCCACAGGGCTCAGGGCTTAAGGGTAGCAAGTGCCTCCCAGGGCCCATCGGAGTGGGTGGCGGGCTCTGCCACAGGGCAGGTTGGGGATCCGGCTCCCTAACCCAGGGGAAGATGGGGGTGATGAGCCCACCTCCTCCTTTCACAAGAAGGGAAACTGAGGCCTGAGTGGCAAGTTGATCACCTCATTTTAGCTAAATTTTGGCCTTTGACTGTGTGAGCATGTGATGGCCGACGCTGATTTCTGATGGAAACGGGAACTCTCAGCTGTACTTCCCACGAGCACCACTCCACAGATGGAGAACCCAAGTCCCCAAGCCTTGATGAAGGGCTGAATCTGCCCCGGATGGGCCACCGCCTTCCCCTCTTTGAGTCTCAGTTCTGTAGGGAGACTGATGAAGACAGAGGGGCACTGCCCTGGAGAGTTTCCAACCAACGAGGGCCCTAAGCAGGCCTGGCAGGATCCCTCTCCGGGAAGGAGAAAGGCCTCTGTTGGGAAAGCCCTACAGTTGCAAGGCTGGGGAAAGGACCCAGGGCCCTGCGAAGCAACGTAGTTCTCCCCCTTGCCTTGCTCACCACCCCATTGTTGCTGGCCTGTCCGTCTCTCACCAACCGTTGGGGAGGGTGGGGGCCACTGCCCTACCCACACCCTGTCACTTTCCCCCACAGGGAGGGGCAGGCCCCATGGAGCCTGAGTTGGGTTTTGGATCCAGGAACACTGCCTAGGTGGGTTGGGGTGGGGTAGGTGGGAGAGAAAGGAGGGAGGCACCTGAACAGGTGGTCTCTGAGCCCCCACGGAAGCCTCCCATCCACCTGGCAGGTTGAATAACAAAGCATTTGTGAAATCTAATTAGTGCAGCCTTAACTTCTGACTTCCTGTGCACAGGGCTCCTCCTCTCGCTCCAGGCTCTGGAGCCGCATTAAGCTGCCTAAGACCGCCTCATTAAATTCACTAACCTTGCTTTTCCACTGCGTTTAGCCCCTGGTGCCCTTCCCTGTCTGTGGGAGGTTTGCGCCCGGCCTGACTAGAGTGGTTCCCAGGCAGGTGTTTTAGGAATGCGCCCCTTCTCCCCTCCTCTCCCCAAAACCTGCTTTCTTCTGAGTCAGTAATTACCCGGAACTGACACATGCTGGGCTCCAGCAGGAGCCCCCACTTCTCACCTCTCCCTGCCTAAGGGGATGGTGCTGTGGGTGGTGCAGGGAATTGAACCCAGAGGGGAGGTTGGTGCAGAGCAGGGTGCTGGGCACACTGGTGGGTGACGACGCGGGTGGTCTGTGATCTGCAGTAGTGAAGCTGGCCACCTGGACAAGCTGACGGGAGGCTGTGCAGCGTGCGGACGTGCAGAAAAAACACAGCCTATGCAGGGGGTTCGTGCTGACGGCAATTTCAGCTGTCCACTGGGGGTCTTGGAACGTATCCCTAGCAACTAAGGGGGGGATTGTTGTAATAGGCCCTCCATCAAAGGAAAATCTTCTCTCCTGAGAAAAAGTCGATGAGGTAATGCGTGTGACATATTCAGTCCCGTTCTCGGCTCGCGGTGCTCAGTGAGCGCTAGCTATCACTGCTGTTACGGTTACCACCACCGCCGGAACCCTGCACACCACTTTCCTTCTCTACCCTGCTTACACATCCGGCCTCGGACCGCCGATGGACGAGGTCTTTCGTCGAGTCAGACTTCTCTGAAACTTCAAGGCTAGTTTTCTGTGCCCTCTACTCAGCAGTCTGTGTCCACTCCGCTGGCGCCCTCCAGAGCACATAAAGTGAAGCCGTGTTCCCCCAGCCTGTGCCGCTTCAGACTTGACTTTGAGGGCTCAGAGTGTTTTTGCGTTTCCCCCCTCATCATCTTCACTGTCCGGTTTACCATTTTCTAGGCCTCCTCTCTTTCTGGAAGGGGTGGCGGGCAGAAGGACTTGCCAGAGCCAGGCATTGCCGTATAATGTGCCCAAGCTTGCTTTCCTTTTTCCTCTCACAGTTGGCTGCTCTCTGGGCCATAACCTGTTGGGCACACCTGTCCCCAGGCAGGCCCCCCTTTTTTTGGCAGATAAGACCACAGCGGCCTCGCCACCTGCTCCTCACACGTC
The DNA here is from genome assembly GCA_004024845.1 of Tonatia bakeri. Classification (NCBI taxonomy): domain Eukaryota; kingdom Metazoa; phylum Chordata; class Mammalia; order Chiroptera; family Phyllostomidae; genus Tonatia; species Tonatia bakeri. The sequence goes on from PVIA01005386.1 coordinate 87,845, forward strand.
AGCCTCTCTCTAATCTGTTCCCCACAGAGCAGCCACCCTGATGCTTTAGGAACAGGTGACTTCTCAGCTTGACCCATCAGCTTAGTCTAATGACCCAAATTTTTAACAGGCTGCACTGTCTCTCTGGAACCCACCACCCCACTGTGTCCTTCTCTGGTGCCTTTGGCCACATGGATCTGCCTCGGTTCCTTCTGTGCTGTGCTGTCCCACTCAGTGTCACCTCCTCAAGGGAGCCTCCCCACCCCAGGCCCTGTGCAGCTCAGGACACACTCATGTCACCTGTGCTTCTCCTCACAGCTGTCACCACGGTTGCAACGACATACTTTGTGGTGAGTTTGGTGGGCTGTCAAGCTCCCACTAGGGTTTCAGTCCAAGAGAGTGTGCGTCTACCTGCCCAGTGCAGTGCGGGCAGGACCCCACATGTGCTCCACCGCCCCGTGAGTGAATGGTTACATCAGTCTGGGTTAGTTTGTCCTCATACTTGTTCTCACTATGTTCTCTTATTATCTGGTGAGCTTGTAAGTGATAAGGAATAGTTTTTTTATAAAAAGTACACTCATTTAAAAAATGAGATATAGTTCACATAACATAAAATTTGCCCTTTAAAAAATGTACCTACAGCTCTGTGGTTTTCAAGTATATTTACAACATTTTGCAACAATTGCCATCAGCTAATTCTGGAGCATTTTCCTCACCTGATAACAGACCCTGTACCAATCAGCAGTCACCTTCCACGCCCCTTCTGCCTGCCCCCCTGGCGACCACCAACCTACCCTCTGTCTCTGTGGATTTGACTGGTTTGGACACTGGGTAGAAATGGAATTAGACACACGTGGCCTTTCGTGACTGCTTCTGTCAGCGCAGGGTTTCAGGGCTCACCTGTGCTGGGACATGTGTGGATCAGGGCCCCACTTCTCTTTGTGGCAGAGCAGCGTTCCACCGCATGGGCATGCCACGCTGTTTGCCTGCTCCTCGCCCGTGAGAGATCTGGGCTTCTACTCTTCGGCCACGATGAATAAAGCTGCAGGACCCTGTGTGCACAGTCTGCATGTGAGCACACGCCCTTGGGTTTCCTGGGCAGACTCTGAGGGAGGGAACTGCTGGGTCACAGGGCAACTCTAGGTCTCCCTTTCGGCAGAACTGCTGAGCTGTTTCCTGCAGACAGTTTTATTTTTATTTATTTAATTTTTTAAGTGTGGAGATGGACCCGGGTAGGGCTTCCTAATTTTTAATTTTCATTTATTTTTGATAAAAAAAACCGCTTTAGAAATATTTTAAAACCCACGGGATGTCTCGGCAGAGAATCCTGTGTGTATGAGTGCACCTGACTTCAGGGGTGTGAGAACCACCGGCCCCGGGCTGTGGAGTCCAGCGTTCCGTGGTCACGGGCTCGTGCGTGCAGCGCTTAAAGATTGTGTTAGTTTCTCAAACACAGAGCTCCACCTACATTTTTGGCTTTTCCACATGGATGAAGGAAATGGATAATCTGACTAACTATTTCTGATCCGTGGCTGATTTCCATCTGGGATCCAAACACTCAGCAGCCAATCGGCTGCCCTGATTTTTCCACCCACTCTGTAATCATCTGATTGATGTGCAATTATCTCGCTCTGCTCCAGCACACGATCTTCCCCTTCTCATGTTTGCAATCCGATGCCAGATAACCTTCATTTTCCCCCATTTGTTTTGTGTATTGGCCACTGTTTGATGTAATTATTTTTGCAATCATCTTCTATTAGGTGAAAGAATATTGCAGTAGAGAAAGGAGGAAAAAGAAAATAAATGCCTTCCTGACAAGTTCTAATATTTTATGTTCACAAATAATCTCCCAGTATCAGAGCAATAATATTATTTTCTCAATGTGCATTTATTAAAATGTAAAGTAGCTCCATCAGATTGGGAACGAAAACCCTTGCATTACCTGGGCCAGAAAATATCACTTGTTTATTTCAGATTACATTTCTGCAATTTTAATTCTGCTGCTTCCCTCCCCACTCTAGTCCCCCCCATCCCCCACACACCCACACATAGCCTTTACCTAGCAGGGGAGTGAACCTGGAGGGTGATTTCCGAAGAGACATTGTGGGATGCTCAGGACCTTAATTTGGTTTTAAGAATTGCTTTTGACTCTTGATTTACAACGAGGTGCTTTCGATGTAATTCTTCTGGCTGAAAACTGAATAGACCTCCTCCATTGTAGACGGCACTTTGGCACCACATTTTAAGACCGAGGTACAGAGGTGAGGGAGGAGCCGAGGGGACTTAAAAAGAAGGAGAGGGGTTAGTTAACAAGGTGGGTTTTAGGGGTTGGAAGGGTTGACTCCATTATCTGTTTCTCTAAAGCACCTAGTGGGATACCCCTTGGATGTTAGTTTGAAGTCAGGATGTTAACTTCCAGGTAGCCCGTTGAAGGAGCTATTGGGCTGGAAGTCACAAGCCACTACATCTAAGCCTGTTCCCCCCGTAAGAAGCTTTCTGACCTTGGACAGTTCACACATGCCCTTTGGACAGTTTTCTCAAGGCAGAAGGCATTGGGGAGGTAGATGGGCAGATTTTAATCCTGGCTGTGTATAAGAGTGTCCTGGAAGCTTTGGAAACTCTTGTGATGCCCAGACTCTTAGATCAATTAAATCAGATTTCTTACAGGTGGGTGGGTGGATCTGGACGTTGGTGCCTTTATGAAACACTCCCTGGGTGATCCTATCTCGGGGTCCAGATGACCTCAAAGGCTCCTTCAGAGTCCCGGCTGCCTGATGCTACGAGGCTGGGCAGTGATGTGTCACCAGCTAAAGCTGGTGAGACACGTTGGCAGACAAACGAGCCCCCGTCACTGGCTTGTGATTCCAAGCTGGGGTTTGAGGTGTCTCTGCTGAGGGACTCTGGGGGTGGGGGGTGGCAAATGGAATGAAATTTCTCTTGGCATCAGGCCTGGTTTGGGCAGGTAAATCTCCCTTTCTTTGTGGGCCCTTGGTGCTGAGAAGATGGATGATCCAGGGCAGGTAAAATAGCTTTTCTTCCTTGGAGAAAGGCATGTAGAAAGATAAGGCAGGCTTATTATTTTTAGAGAGGATCTGGGACTGTTTAGCCTAGAAAAGAGGGGACTGAGGGGGGCATGATTTGTGGTCTTCGAGAGGCTGAAAGGTTGTCGTGTGGAAGAGGGATTGGAGTGATTCTAGGTGCTCAGGGGGCTGAACCCAGGCCAGTGAGGAGGGAGGCCGGGAAACTCATTTTGCTGCATGAGAAGAGGGAATTGTTGCAATGTAGCGCTGTACCCCGCATTCCCCGCACGCGTCTCTGTCTCAGCGCCTGCTTTCATGACCGTCTCTCTACCTTGAGACCATATCGTCTCCATTTTTGTATTCCTGGCACCAAATCCAGTTCCTGACACAGTCCTCAATCAGTGTTTATCATTTCTGTGATTATTAATTACTGTCATTAATGCCCACTGTGCAAAGCACTTTTCCTGCTTTATTTCTTTTAACTCTTCCAGTGCTTTGTGAGCTGGGTACAGTTACTACCCCACTCTGCAGTTAAGGAAGCTGGAGCTCAGGGAGGTTAAGTAATGTGCAAAGTCACAGCCAGTATGTAGCAGAGGCTGGCTGTGAACTCCAGCCTGTCTGACTTAAAAACCATGCTCCTAGCTGCCTGCCGGGACCCTGGGTGGGCTCCCCAACCTTTCAGGCATTGAGGTTGAAGGTAGACAACTATTTGGTTGACCTGAGTATGAACTGAATTAGATTAGTCCCGGATGGTGATGGAGCCAGAGGCTGGGTAGATCTTAAAGTCTGAAGCCGCTTGGTTACTGCTCCCCTCAGCCTCTTATCCAGGGTCCCGCCAGCAAGGTGCTGGCCTAGTCCAGGCAAAGAGTCTCAGTGCCTTCGACCACAACTCCATGATGGGACTGCTCTCCTGGTAGCTGTGTCCATCTCCAGACAGTGGTTTGGTGGCTTCCTCTGCCACCCCGCTGCGTTTCTCATTAAACCCCATGGTCGCATGTCCGTGCCCATGGGCAGCAGACTCCTTCATCAGCCCCTGGCGGCAGGACAGAATGGAGAGAGGTGTCCTGAGTATGTGTGTGGGGACACGTGACTGCTCTGGGCAAGAAACGTTGTGTTGGCTTCTCAGAGCCTCTCACAGGGATGCAGAGATCTCATTGCTCTGTGGCTCAGGGTATGGGCAGAGGAGTGGAAGCGGCTGATGGAAAAGGGAATGCTCCAAGGAAGTCTTTCATCAAAGGGATGGCATAGCTAAAAGCACAGAAATAATATTCCCGAGACGGCACTGCCAATTAGTGGAAGGCTGCAAGGAGAACAGCGAGACGGAAGCCGGGGAGAAGGAACGACCGGGAGAGGGGCTGCGTGGGGCGAGGGGAGAGGAACAGGGAGGGGGAGGGAATGTTGGTGGGGTGGGTGGTTCTGTTCACACGGTGTGCGCTGCTTCAGAGGTTGTGGCATTCAGTCCCGGCCAGGGGCTCAGGTGGTTGGAGCATTGTCCCCGTTCACCAAAAGTCTGTGGGTTTGATTCTGGTCAGGGCACATGTCTAGATTTCAGGTTCAATCCCCAGTCGGAGAAAGTGATCGACGTCTCGTCCTCACACGGTGTTTCTCTCTCTCTCTCTCTAATTAGTAAACATACCCTCAGTGAGGATTACATAAATAAATAAATAAATAAATAAATTCTTTAAAGAGCCCCCCAAAACAAATGACTGCGGTGCTCTTCTTAAACATGGCCAAGATCCAGCCTGACGCAGAGAGAAGCAATCGAGTCAGATGCGGCGATGGCCCCCCGGGAGATGGTTAGGCAGCAAGGTGTCCTGGGAAACACTTTCTCTGCAAGGGGTGGTGTGGTTGTGATGAGATCCTCAGGACAAGCAAGGGAGCCAACATTTGAGAACCTGGCATGTAAAACATGTGACCCCGTTTGCTGCTGATTACAAACCTACAGGAGAGGTGAGCAGATTCCCATGTTGCACGGGGCGGGGGGGAACAGGCTCAGGGGGGTTGGGGAGATTAAATTAGAAGCAATGTTGAGAGGGGCAGCAGGACTAAGCCCAAGCGTTCGTGCCACCGTAGCAGGCCATGGTGCGGACGCGCCCTGGGTGGGTGAGCTGCACTACAGTTGGGGGTGGAAGAGGGTGCTTTCCATCGAGGAGACTTTCGAAGGCAGGTGGCCCTGTGGGTTTACCAAGTGGATTCTGGGAGGGTCTTTCTGGCCTGAGCAGGCTGAAGCCACAGGCTCAGCCCACAGGCAGGAGAAGTTGGGTTACTGGCAGGTTGGAAAGGTCCACCCATCATTAAACAAATGTGGATTGGGTTGGTGGGCACATCATGAAATTAATGCTCAGGGGAGGGATGAGGGAGGAGGGGCACCCCAGATTCACTGCAGAGAAGCTCAGAGCTATGTCTAGGGCACGGGTAAACTGGTATTTGGGACACAAGTTCAAGGCTGGACATTGGTTTTGATTTCTGGTTTTCAGAATTTACACGTATCTACTTTCGAGACAAATTTGAAGAACCCATATTGCCAAATGGGTTGTAGAGAAGATTATGATATGTAACTAGAGCTACTGTTATTGGGTCCCTGCGAGGGGACTCCATGGTGTGACACTGTGTTAGGTACATCACACATGTTATCTTTTTAAATATACCCTGCACCCCAGCAAGATAGCTTCTTTTATTCCCATATTCAAGGTGGGGAGTACACGGAAGTCCAGAGAGACTGACTTTCCCAGATCTCCCATGTCTAAGTGGCAAAACTAAGACTGACTTAAAAGTGCACACCCTTCCCACTCTGTGACATGAGGCTGAGACTCTGCAAATCTCAGAACAGAAAGCTAGAGTTCCCCTAAATTCACCTACCCACTGCAGGGGCCTTCCCGGGGTCTCCCTGGTAGGGGCTGCGACTGGATTCACCCACTTCTACTGACGGAAGACTCATCAATTACTACAGGAGGAAGACAGTCCACTGTTTGACCCTTCTCTTGTCCACCCACAGAATACTTCATGAATGCCTGCTGTGCGTCCGGCATTTTTCTAGAAGCCTGCAAGCCAGACAAGGGCCTGGCTCTCGTGGATCCTGATTTCTAGTGGGGGGAGGGAGCATGATGCAATAAAAAAGCGTATAAGCGAGAGCATCAGGTGGTGATAGGTGCTTTGGAGACAGTGAAACAGAGTGGCAGAGCGTGCCTGGGCATGGGGGCCCCCTTAGATTGAACCGTTAGGGAAGACCTCACTAAAGAGGTGACAACAAATGACAAGAAGGGTCCCATTTCCCAAAGACCCAGGAAAAAGCATTTGAAGCAGAAAGCACCGGAGAAGGCTTTGAGGAGAGCCTGGGTTCGCCACGTTAAAGAAAGACACCCACCTGGAGGAACAGCGAGTGGGAGTGGGGCGGGAGGGGAGCCCAGAGAGGCGGGTGGGTGCTGCGTGGTGTAGGGCCCACCTGCCGTCATGAGGACTTTGGGGTTTATCCTAAGTGTTGTGGGAAACCGTTGGATGGCCTTGATTGGGCAAGGGACCTGCGGTGATCCGATTCATATTTTAAAAAGATGCTGTGTGGAGGTGGGATTGCGAGGAGCACTTCTAAGTGTTGGAAAGATCATTCCCTCGCCTACTAAGGAAACTTGGTTCTTTTAGTAACGACTCCTGCACCGAAACCCAAAACACACAACTGCAAATGAGACTGCTTTGCTCTTCCTACTTTCCTCATCAGCCGTTGTATTTCCCTTCAGCTCTTTCTCAACTTCCCCTGTTACTTCAGTCAGTTCCCCCTTGGATTCTAGACTCCTCCCAAGTTTGACCATTCTCCATTGGCTGTTATCTTGTTTCTCCTTGTCCTTACTACGATGTGCTACCCAGTATCAAACACACTTTTGAGCAGCCCAGGATTCAGAGGGACTGTTAATTCCACGGAGAGCCACTCATTGAGAGTATTACACCAAGCCTTCATGGGCCAGGAGTTCTTAGCGTGGGGCTCATGTGTGCACGGATGGGCCCGCACACACCACGCACAAGGGCATGTACATGTATGCGCAAATGCATGCTGTATGTATTTCCAGGAAGAGAGTCCTTAGCACTCATTCAAGTCAAATTTTCACCAGTGTTACAAGTAGGAACTGATGCCCTAAAAAGTTTGATCAAGGGCCCTGGCTGGTGTGTCTCAGTGGACTGAGTGCTAGTCTGTGAACCAAAGGGTTACTGGTTCAATTCCCAGTCAGGGCACATGCCTAGGTTGCCGGACAGGTCCCCAGTAGGGGGCGTGTGAGAGGCAACCATACATTGCCTCTCTCTCTTGCTCCTTCCCTTCCCTTCTCTAAAAAAAAAAAATAAATAAATAAAAATAAATAAATAATTTTTTTAAAAGAAAGTTTAATCCCCCTAGGGATTGTCACACTGAGTAGAAGCTACAATTAGTGCTTTCTTTGACCCCACATTCGTCGTCTTCCTGTCTGCTCCAGATGCCTTAACAGGTCTCCTGATCTCTTCTTCCTGCCTCAAACCTTCCTTTCAATTCCTTTGCTAGCTTCTTGCATTTCAGTGAGACCCAGAGAAGGCAACCTGCACTTTTTTCTTTTCCCTTAGAGACCAGTGAGGAAGGCTGTGTCCAGCCGACAAGGATGAGAACAGAGAGAGCGACGGGCCTGGGGCCGGGGTTCTTTTTTTCTTCTTCCATACTCACACGTCTGTGGAACTGACCCGTGTGCTTGACTGGCAGAGTTTTAAAGAGCAGGGCCCAGAATCTGTTAAAGGGCTTGAATGCAAGCTCGTGCAAAGGGCAAAGTCATCTTAAAAGAATTATTATTCATTTCCCATTGCAGTTAATTTTGGCACCTTCATCAGGATTTAAATTCTAGTACCATATCATATCAAAGGGAAAAAAAAGTATTTGATGTACATGTTAATTACTGCTAAGATGTAGCTACTTAAATCAAGAGTTTAATCTTCATTTGACTATTCAGAACAGCTCTGCGTGGGGGGTGGGGAGAAGCCCTTTTGATTTGTGTTATTTAAATAGATGATGAGACCGTCAAGTAAAATGGCTCCCCATTTTTTAAACCAACATTTGAAGTTCCTACCCGGCTAAAGGAAAAATAGTTAGGAAAATCAAGTTCCTCCAGGAATTCCCCAGTCTGCCTGTTCTGTGAAGTATGAGAAGGCAGTGAATAACATAATTTCGCACGCTCAGAGACTTGAGACTCTGCAGAGCAGTAGCCTAATGGTAAGTGAAACCTTAAAAGCATGTTAGAGGCTTAAAGAGTAGCTCTATGCAGAAAATAATGTACTATTATTTAAAAGTTCAATTGCCAAAACAATGCTACTCCTGGATACACTCTTTATAAGAACGATCTTGGATGAATCCCTAATGTGCATTTTTTTTTTATACCATGAAACTAAAACCCACCGAAATACCAAGCTATTTACCAAGTGATTAAGTCATAGCCATTTATTATAGTTTTACTAGAACGTGTTTTCTTGGGTTTCCAAGGCTTTATTGTCTCAGATATAACACTTTGCTCCTAATAATCCCTATTGATTTCACTATATTACCTTATATTTTTAGATTTGCTTTACTGCCTTGCACTAAATTCTAACCTGAATGCGCTGTATAAAGTGAGATGTATCAGTGTGTCTCTCAAGCCTCGCGCAGATGATTATCTTGCCCGATGTGGGTGAAGCATGCTTATTTCTGGCCACTGACAGAGTTGGGAACCCGAGGGGGAGGGGAACTGCACAGCCCCGGGGCCTGCTGGCTGTGATGCTTCTGGCGGGGCCTTGGCCATGTGGGAGTCGGGGCCTCACACAGGTTAGAGGATGCATCTGGGATGGCATTTGTGTCAGTGGGTTGCTGCAGTGGCTCATCTCCCTTGGGATGTGTGGCTCAGGCTGCATTCTCAGGGTGCATCTTCAGGGTGCTTTGCCAACAGTCACTGTTCCAGTGCCAAGTCGGCCAGTGGAGAACTTGGAGAAAGTTCTTGGAGGAAGTCATTGCAACGTTGGGTGCTGTTAAACATTATACCACATTTTACGTCATGTTGAGTGCTGAGCCTTTCTGCTCCGGGTGAAGGGGACAGTGGCTGCTCTGGCTGGTGAGTGACGTGGCCACTGATCCCTCTGGGGGAAGGGCAGCTACTGGTAAGCCCCCTGCAAGGCAGCCGTTGGTGGCCCCCACGGCCACAGCAAGGCCTCACACATTCTTATTAGGTCCCGGAGTAATGAACTTGACAGCTTCATTATGCTTGAGGGGGGAGACTGGGCTGTTGATTCCCAGGAGCTCAAATTCTAAAGGAGGAAATTAATCACAATTGCTACACATCTCATGATGCAAACTACATGCCAGAAGCTGTTCTATGAACTTTGCCTATATCTGTGCTTTTAATCCCACAATAGATCTCATAAGGCAGATGCTGTTTCACCACTAGGAAACTGATGCACTGAGAGGTTAAGGGCTTTGCACAAGGTCACACAATGAGAATGTGGTGGCTCCAGAATTCCAAACCAGCCCACCCAACTCCCAGAGTCCAGGCTCTCACTTAATTACATTTACCTCACCGTTACAACCTAGGAAGTCTTGTCCATTGATTATTTCATGTGATCAACCCAACAACCCTTGGTTCCATTTTAGAGACAAAAAAAAAAAAACAACCCAGAAGTAAGCAGTCATTTGTCTGTGGTGACACAGCCCAATCCGCTAGCCTGCTGGCAGGACAGCCTTCTTTTCTCCTCTCCTCTTTTTAAAAAATCCTCATCTAAGGATATGTTTATTGATTTGAGAGAGAGGAGAGACAGAAAGACAGAGAGAGAGAGACGTGAAAGAGAAACATCGATCAGTTGCCTTTCTTACACACCGTGACCTAGGATTGAACCTGCAACCTAGGTACGTGCCCTGACTGGGAATTGAACCTGTAACCTTTTGGTGTGTGGTTATGGGATGATGCTGCAACCAACTGAGCCACCAGGCTAGGTCCTCTCTCCCTCTCTTAAACACTCCCATGTGGTGGAAGACATGCCAACACGGCACACAGAAGAGAAACCAAGGGCCTGGGCGCAGTGCATCTGCCTCACGGGAAGCCAGCCCCCTCCCTGCGGGTGTGCGAGATGAGCCCCTTGAACGTGGTGTCAGGGCAGCAAGTGACCTCAATTTGGATTGCGTGCAGGTGGCCGGACAGGGGGACTCTCAGCGCCCGCATATCCCCGTGGGCACCCCCTCTAATGTTGGCTGCTCCTTCACTGTAACTCCAAGGTCTCAAGGAAGGAACAGGGTTGGTGTTTTATGATGTCTGCTCGGTGTGCTGGTGAGATTTTGCAGTCGCAGGACTGATCAGAAAAGCATCTCTGTGAATTGTGTGTGGTGAGGAAGGAGGAGAAATCCGAAGTGTGAGAAGGGAGGTAGAAAGGGCAGAGGTGACGGGGCAGCAAGGAAAGAGAGAGCACTGCACTCAGGGCTGAGCTGTGTGCAGAGCATTCCCTCTTGCTTTCTTTTTTTTTTTTCTTTTGAAAAGAGTTTATTTAGCTATTTTTAGAGAGAGGGGAAGAGAGGGAGAAAGAGGAGAGAAACATCAATGTGAGAAAGAAACATTGGTTGCCTTTTGTACGCGCCCTGACCCACAACCCAGGCACGTGCCCTGGGTTCAAACCTGCAACCCAGACATGTGCCCTGACTGGGAATTGAACGGGAAACCTTTCACTTTGCGGGATGATACCCAACCCACTGAGCTGAACCAGTCAGGGCCCCTCTTGCTTTTCTAAGAGAAAACGAAAGACCAGCCAGGGGCGGTAAGGAGAATGTCACTGACTAAATCTCAAGCTAGAAGACAAAGACACACAGTGAAATTCTAGGTCCTGAAGAAGGTGAACCAACCAACCAACCAGGCAGAAAGCTCTTTTCCGTGTATGGGGCCTGAGTTGAACCAAGCAATAAAAGTTACGCCTTTTTCCCCCTCAGTTCAGAAGGGGCTGGCAGGTAGACACTGCGACCCACCGAGAAAACAACCCTGAGCAGTTGTCTGAAGTCAGTAAATAACAGTCAAACGGGTTGGAATCAAAGAGACAGAAGCTCAGATGAGGAGGCAGAGGGACCAGTGTCTTCTCCACCTGCAGCGACTGCTCTTCCACCTGTGGCCTCAGAAGGACCGTCCTCGCTGGTGACGGACGTTGATTTAGAGCTGTGCCGTCCCTGGAGGACAGGTCAGGCTGCTAACAAGGAACCTGCCTTTTTGTGTCAAATCAACAGGAATGAAGAACAAGGACGGCCAGTGGGGGGGCGGCGCCAGAATGAAAGATGGGAGGGTCAGGGGATGGGGATGTTGGTGCAGCCGAGATCATCCGTTATCCTCGTGAAACAGATGATTCTTTTCTTGTCTTCTGATTTGGGCAAGGGAAAGAAAACAAAACCCCAGGTTTTTCTTAGACCATGAAGCATGAATTACTTACATCAACCAGATAGATGAGGAAAGCACCATTAGGTGCTCAAAAAGCAATTATAATGAAAAGATCAAGAATCTTTGTTTCATTTCTAGCAGGTAAACAGATGCCTATTTAGACTGGTGTGAATGCCGGCGTCTCCCCTCCCCGGTCCGGGTGCCTTCACGGGGGGCTCGGAACACTCTCCTCCGTTACCCACCTGACAGATCATGCCGTGCAGAGGCAGCCTGCCTGGGCGTGTCGTGTAAGTCAGCATTAAGCATCCTATTGATTCACTGAAGTGCTGCCATGGATGTTAATGGAGACAAATACTGTGGCTGTGATTTTTCAAAGGGTTGAATAATTCCCAAGTTTCTATAACATCTGTCATTATGTAAGGTGGGGTGGCCTCAAGATCTCTGACTTGAGGCCAACCATGAGGGCTGGACAGTGAAAGGGGCCTGTGGGCACTGACCCAGGTCTTGAGGAGGTAGCCTGTCCTTTTTCAAAACCTACCAAGGTGTGGACAATGGGAGTTGGGGTGGGGGGACCGGGTGGTGGTGGTGGAAGCAGAGGTGATTGTGACAGCGCTTCCTGGTGACTCATCACAAAGGTCACTGATTATTAGGAAGTAGGGCGTTCTACGCTCTTGTCATGAAAGCTTGCCAGGCCCTGGGAAGTCAGCCCCTACCCCACTGTAGAGAGTAGGGTGGGTGGTCCCCATTCTTCAGCCAGAAGCGCTGCAGAGCCCGGATGACAATGGAGCAGAGCCCCTCTGATCCTGCAGCACCAGCTCCTGCCCGGTGGGTGCCCCGCTCCATCTGCGCACGTGACCACATTAGTGCGTGACACCAGCAGCTGCTTTCAGAGAGGTTAAGCTTCTTGCTCAAGGTCACACAGCAAGGTAGTCAGGGATTGGGCTATAATCCAGCTCTGAGGATTTCCTACCCAGGTCTATTCTCAGTCACTTTTAGGTAGGGTCTCTGGAAACTGTTTCAGTATATGACCTGAAACAAGTGATATTTCCTTCCACAAAGACTCTGTAAAAACCTCAGGGCTAGTAATTGTAAGAAATCAGTTACTCGCAAATCCCATTTTAGTCAAATTCTGCAGGCTGCCCCATCTTTCCCACACTCCAGTTCGGTCTCCACGCTGCTGCTCACACCATCATTCTATAAGACATATCTGATCTTGTCACTTGCTGGCACAGAGACCTCCATCAGCCTTGCTCTGAGGACAGGATATGCTCTTTGGCCTCATCCTCACAATCTCTCCTCCCCACAGTCTTCGGTTTCACGCCCTGCCCCTCCTGGTCCCAGCAGCCTCTCTGGACGTTGCTGACCATCCCATACCCTCCCATTCTCTGTGTGCCTTGCACAGGAAATTTCCTGTATCTTCTACATCTTCCCCTGGTCTTCTGCCCAGGAAACTCCCGTCCCTCCTTCAAAAGAGCCTGTTCTTCTGTCTCACCTCTGAGGACCCTCCCTGCCTCTCCTGTGTGGGGTTAAGAGCAGCCCCGCCCCTCCGAGATCCCACAGAACACTGCTCATCCTTTGTTATAGCTTTCTTCTAACAGCCTTCTTGTTGGACTGTGCGTGTGTGTTTTTTTCTCTACTTGTTATTTGAATTTCTGTGGTGAGGAAAGGTGCCTTTTCTTTTTCTATCCCACTTCTCGGCACATAGTAGGTGTACTCTATGTGCTTACTCAGTGAATGGGGGAGCGTGTTCTGGAAGAGCAGGCTGCTGGGGTAGGGGCTGCCAGCAAGGTGTAAGGCGCATACGTTGGCCCCGTGAGACACATTTCCATAGTCTTGGGTCCAGGAAGGACCTGCAAGGGATTGAGACTCAGAGGCAGAAGAGCGGCGCCTCACCTCAGCAGTGTGTCAGGGGTGCGGGAGGGTACGCCCTTTGTCACCAAGTTCTTTGAATCCAGTGGCCCTGAGTGTATGTGCAACCATGTGCTCCTTGGGGAGCAGACGCTGACATTCAAATGGAAAAGCCGAACACCCTACTTTGATAGTCATCAGACTGATAAGTAGGGTTGATATTCAAATATTTAGTGACTGGCCTAGCAGGTGCATTGACCAATCAGAATGAACACAGGCCACAGGGCTGAAATGGAATCCTCTGGCCAAGCATTAACTCTTTAGTGCTGGACAGTAGGGGTATCTTGGACGAGGCTCTGGGAATAGCAGAGGCATGTTGGATGAGGGGGTTTGGAACAGTGGCTCCTTTCCTGTCACTATGAAAATATTTCAGTATTTTAACAACACTCCCTGGCAGGGCTGTACCAGTGCCCACCAGCCTATTGATAAGTCCCATTAAAGTACAGCAACAAATTTTGAACTCAAAAGACAATGTGTGTCCGTGCATATGTGAAAGAACGAGGCACAGCTTTCATAAGTTGGCAGCACGTACTTGTATTTCAATGCAGAGAGAAGGAAGCGGAAGTAAGGGGATTGCAGGGCTAGACAGAACGAGCTCACAGAAGCAGGAGTGGGCCTGTTTGGGAGGTGGCTGCATGGTTCTTGGAATCACTGGGCTCATGAGGAAGGACAAGTAGATGGAGGCCGCGTTGTGAGGAGCCTGAAAATCCACATGGAAGTTTTGTTATCCTGACTGCATTCCCAGGTTCCCACCCATTAGCCAAACCTCAATGCTTGGGCAGGCTTCTAGCCGGCCCTTGCTGGGACCATCCCCAAGTCTGGGGCTGTTCCCTGGTGAGCGGGACAAGGTCCTCCTTAATTAGGAATGTCGTGGCAGCCTCTCTGGCTCCACGGTGACTGACGTGCCCTTCCGCTGCCACCCACGTGGCCCACGTGCCCTACCGCGGTACATCGTCTCCTAATTAACATGTCTTGTCAGGTCCAGACAAGGCTTTGGTAAACATGCCCCCGGCAGCTGTCACTGGGCCTCTGCGTGGGGCCTGCTGCCTCGTTAGCTCCAGAGAGGGAGGTGGCACTGGCACAGGGCGGAGGGGAGGATGTTCTTTGTGGGGGTGTTGGCAGGAGGGGAGAAATGTCGGATGTTCCAAGAGAACTCCCGGAGCCCTGAGGAGGACTCGGCTCCGAGTGTGGGGGGCTTCTCCTAGTGCAGTGACAGGACACGGTGTGTGCCAGAGTGCCCAGGAACTGGAAGGCCCGGGTCCTCATGGTGACTCTGCTGCCACCTGGGAAGAGTCAGTGTCCTCCTCAAATTCGTATGTGAAGCCCCATATTCACTGCAGTGGTGGTGGTACGCAGTGGACCTCTGGGAGGGAGGGAGGTTTAGGTGAGGCTGTGTGGGTGGAGCCCCATGCTGGGATTAGCGCCCTTCTACAATAAACAGAGGAAGAGATCTCTCTGCACACACCAGGGGAAGGCCGAAGAGAACCTAACTAATGCCGGGCAGGCTGAGATCCTGCTCTCGGGTTTCCAGCCTCCAGGGCCATGTCCGCGGCCTGAGCCATGTAGTCTACGGTACATCGTTAGAGCAGCTTGACTGGACTGAGATAAAGGCTCAGCCTCTTCATCTGAAAGATGGGCATGGTCCCAGCCCCACCTGCGCACAGGTTGCGGAGTGGGTCTAATGAGAAAATAGAAACTCAGAGGGATTAACAGCTCCGGTACTGTGACGTGACAGGCACGGCATGGCCCTGATTTGGGGGACCAGAGAGCACTCTCGGCTCAGACAGGGTTAGTGCTGTGCTGTGTCTCTGAACCTGGCTCGCCTGCCTTTCTGGGGCTTCCTGCCTACATCGTATGGTCACTCGTTTTTATCAAACCCTTGCTCTCCCCTCTCTAATCTTGTCTAAGCCTTCTGCCTCCTTGGAGGGGCCAGCCCAGCCTCCCCGCCCCATGGGAGGAGCATGAGGAGACCCCAGAAGGAAATTGTTTTCTTTCCCTGGCTGCCAGAGCGCCACCCAGGGCTCAGGTGCCAAGCAGCCCCCCTCCCTCTCAGTTACTGGGTAGACAGATGGAGCCCAAACCTCTGCTTTTTTCCCTGCCCTGGACTTTAGGCACATAGTAGGCAGTTAATGAAAGTCTGTGGCACAGGAGAAGCAGTGTCTCGTTCCTGCTGCTCTCCCAACAGTGGTGGGTGATCTCACAATTTCTTCCACCAACTTGTCCATTGTTGATTTTTCTACAGAGCTCCCTCTGAGGTCTAACCAACGTCTCCCTTTGGGTGGTACGTATCTATTTCTTCTTTGTCTGTCCTACCACAAAACAGGAACTTGGTCGCATCCTCTCTGCCAGTACTGGAGGGTGATCCTGAGTACCCGCACCTTCCCGGGGGCCAACCTGCTACATGGAGCCAGTCCTGCTCCCCAAGGCCCCTCCAGCTCCTCAATCTGGTACAGGGTCTATTCTGCATAAAGTCTGAGCGACGGAGGGGGTTGTGAAAGTGTCTGATCATAACAGAGAGGTGGACTTTTCCAGCCGGCAGAGGCATCGAGCCCACACAATCTGTAAATCTTTGATAATGAGCACATCCTAATGAAGGCAGCCAAGAACAAGTGGCCTCGGAATGCCGGCTGAAGATTTTAATTAAAATGCTGCTGTCTATTCAGTTTCTCCCACTTTCCTCCTTTTCCCCTCATCAGCACCCCTCCCCCTGCCTGTGATGCATATTTCTTGCTTCTGGACCTAGCCTGTGCAAGAAACGTGTGTCTCTTATTTTCTCTCTGGGGGATTTAGAGCCTTTCTTTGGCATGGGCATGGGCTGGGTTTGACAAGGGTGTGCACATGGGCGTGGAGGCAGAGCAGGAGCCGGCTGCCCAGAGCCAAGCAGATGTCTGCACCCCAGGGAGCACGGCGGGGATCCAGGCAGGCTCAGGAATGGGTGGCGGCTGCCAGCCTTGTGAGCTTCCTGGGGCGAAGCTGCAGGGTGAGGGCCAGGGGACCAGCTGAGGGACTTCTGGGCCAAAGGGGTGTTTCTTGGGCCGCTTTCTAAGTGGCTTCATGGAATGGGGAGCACAGCTGTGAGAAAAGGGCTTCGCGTCACTTTCTCTGGGGGTGGAGGCAATACCTCCCATTTGCTTCTCCAGACCCTTGCCATAGGCTTCAGATTGGGTCTGGCCAAGGAGAGAGCCTTGGCAGGACACTGGGGTGAAAGGAGGACAGTGAGGTTGGACTCTTGCTTCCCCTGGCTCTTTCTCTGTGAGGTCACCAGGGGCCGGTCTGTCCATCCACTGGAGTCCACAGTTCCTTGTCAAGGCAGCTACTCTAGATACCCTTTCCTGGTTCTCCCACTCCCTCTAGACACCCCTCACCTCACCCTTGTTTCTTGTTTCTGAGCCACCCCACTCAGGTGTTCTAGCCCCAGGGTGCTGTGTTATTCCATATTACTCCCGAGCACAGCCCAGCAGCACAGCCCGTCTATCCAGCTCTCCCCAGATTCCTCAGTTCCACATGTCATCTGTTTTCTGCCAGGATCCTGATGAAACCATCTGCTCTCTTCCAGGCCCCCCCTTCAACCTTCCCACCACACACACAGTCACAGGGGTCCTCGTGGTGTTGGTTGTTTCCGAGAGGGTGGCTTTGATGTGGAACAGAGTGACGTCCTGTGGGTGACAGAGATCTCCATTTCCAGGTGGATGAGTTGGATTTGGAAAAGTGCTAATGAGTTTGCTTTTCACCACCCAGTGATAGTCCTTGAACTGATCCAAGGTCTGTGAAGGGTGGAAAATGCCCCACGCGCGCATATGTGTGTGTGTGTGTGTGTGTCTTGGGTAAGGTGGGAGTGAGGTTCATTCTTTCCCCAAATGTTTCTCTGAGGGTTGTTGTCTGTTCTTACTAATATTAGGCCACTGCAGTTGAGACTGGACAAGAATTTAAGGGCATGCTCTCAGTAACTAATAATTAACAAAGAGCTGAATCAGGTATTCTAGCAACTGATGGGAATCTCTCCCTTTTTCATTCTTTCCCTCTTTTATCTGCTCCCTGTTGGTGATGAAGACTGATGCAAGGATTTTTGTGGGGAAGGGCGTAGGGCATTCACCCCCGTCTGGGAGAGACCACATTGAGACACAGCCTGGGACCCAGGCTCTCTGGGCCCTTCCCACCCAGTGGTGATTTACCCCCTATCTTTTCCTGTGGCTGGCCCTTGAGCAGGGTTTCTGGTCTTGGCTTTGCTGACTGACACCTCTTACAGGAGCCTCTTTCCAGGGCCCCAAACTTTTAGACACATGCCTGCCCCCAGCCAAGGGGCTTGTCGTTGATTCCTCACTGGACAACCCTTTTGTCCAGTGGTTTGGGCTGCTCTTCTCAACCCCATTGGCCTCAGACTCCGATTAGCATCACCGTCCGAAGTGGCCCAACAAGGTGAGCCTGCCCTTGACCTGAAGCTGTGGCAGCTTCCCTGTGGGCCTGATCATCTCCCAACATACCCCAGTTTCCACTCCACTCCACTGACTGGGGAAGAGAGAGGCTTCCACCCTGCCTCGCATTCCCCACGCCAATATACAGAATGAATCTTTCTTCTTGGACACAAGGGCACAGCGGCTACTCGGTTTTCAGTTTTGATTCAGTTGTCTGGGCATCCAGTTGATAGCCACCCATCTGTTCACTCATTCATGCTTTTCTGCTATTTATTGAGCAACCTCTAGACACATGAACTTGCAAACATCATCTCATTTCTTCCTCACCCATCTCTGTCAGGGACGTGCTATGTCAATTACTGATGCTCTCCATAGGAGGGAACTGAGTCAAGGAGTGACTGACTGGCTTGCGGAGGGCCACGCAGCCGGCCAGTGTGGAGCCAGGGTTTGAAGCAGGTAGCATAGCACGAGAACTCCCACTCCCTTACACGGCAGCACACGTTCCTGTTCACAGACAGTTTGGGACCATTCACGTGTAGAAGTAGCAGGCTCTTCCCTAAGCCCCACTTCCATTGGCTCTGCCCACAGCAGGTACCTCTGTGCAGGAAGAGAGGTGGAGAGCGGGGCAGAGAGAAAGCCCCAGGGAGAGGTGTGGGGAGGGCACGGGTGGAGCCATCACCCGGAGATGATTTGCGTCGGTCACAGAAGGGAGTGCATGGCATGCTGTTGCAGCCTTTTCCTGTATCGACACAGTAACAACCCCTTACTTTTATGTGGCACTTTGTAGTTTTCAAAGCACTTTCAAGTCCATGAGTTTATTTCATTCCCACCACAGTCCTGCGAAGAGCAGGAATGGTTAGCCTTATTTAGCAGATGAACAGGGTGTGTGAGGTGACATAGTTTGTCCCAAGTGGGGGAGCCTCGAGGAAACCCTGGACCCCCAACTCCCGGCCGCAGAGTCTGTGCTGCCTGCCTCCCTTTCTTCATCACTTTCTGATCTTGAGCCACTTGTGGGGAGGGTTGGCTTCCCAGACTCCCCCCAGTCCTGGGTGCCAGGCCACCCAGAATATCGAAGGCAGTGGTCCTCAAATGCTGATGGGCATGGGGATCACCAGGAAGGCATTCAGACAGACCTCTAGGGCCTGCCCCTGAGTTTCTGACTCGGGAAGTCTGGGAGGCCCAAGAATCTGCATTTCTGACAACTTCCCAGGATGCTCCTCCTTGCTGGTCCGGGGACTCCACATCGTGGGAACTCCTGATACCAAGCAACATCTCACAGATACTGGGTGGCCTTCTCTCACCTGCACTCATACGCCGCGCTAAAGAAACCCCAGACAGAGAGAGAGTTACGGTGTGGTCTCCCCCTGAGGTGAGAGATGTGTGCATGTCTGAGTTCCCTGACTGACTGCTCTGAGACTCAGAGAAGGAGAGAAAAGCTCAGGCTTTTTGGTTCATACACACACAAAGAGGAGAGTGTCCACATGAGATTATTAATTTATTGTTCAATTAAGTTATGATCTCTAAAATTATCACAATATTTGATGGGAGGAAGGCAGCATCGAATAGCTTGTTCCAAGTAATGTGTGAATAATGTAACTTTATTACTTTTCTCGCTGGTGAGTAATTGTGACTGACACATCGGCAATAACACACAGATCGCCCTCTTCCCCTCGCGGCTCCCCGCTCTCCACACTCCAAGTTTACTTTCTCGTCTCTGCTGCTTTCTCACTCGCCCCTCCCGGCCGACAGCCCCCTTTTCCTGTCTGCTTCACTGCTGTTCTGTTCTGCCTGCAGCTCAGGACTGCGGAGGGGCAACGTGGTGGGTCCCAGGAGACACGGCGAGCCGCGCACCAGCCCTCTCCAGCCCGGTGGGAGCGCTTGCGAGGTTGCCTCAGCTCTTGCTCACGTTGTTCCTTGTACTCCCCCTCACCCTCCATTTCTTTCAAATGCTTTGAATGTCCACTTGGGGGGACTCCTCTTCACAACGGAGCTGGCCTGGGCACAGACGCTGTCGGCGGGCGACTGCCGCGGCAGTGTCCAGGCAGCGTCCACACATTCTGACAAAGGAGGGCATCTCTGTCTCCTTCCAATCCTGAATCTAGCTTCTGTCTCCAGCTGACCAGGTCTGGGGGAACACCTGAGCCCCTCTCACTTCTGCCTCCAGGCGTTCTGGGCACGTAGGTGACGGTGGGCCGCTGTCAGCACCAGGGACAGCTCCCAGTCTGCCAAGGGCCTTTCTATGCTTGCCTGTCAACCCCCTCAGCTGCACAGGATCCCGACCTGCGTGAGGAATGTATTAGTGATTCCTCACCAGTCCTTCTTTCCCTTGTGCCACTTGGGGTCTAAACTTCTTTTTTAAAAAAAGACTTCAGCTCTGGTTGGGTGGCTCCGTTAGGTTGGAGTGTGGTTCTGTACATCAAAAAAAGTCACAGGTTCGATTCTCAGTCAGGGCACATACCTTGGCTGCAGGTTTGATCCCCAGGCAGGGCGTGTACAAGAGGCAACTGATTGATGTTCCTCTCTCTCAAATCAATGAACATATCCTCGGGTGAGGATTAAAAAAATCACTCCTTAGCTGTTGAAATTCAGCTTAAACACTATCTTGCTTTGCTGTTTCATCATCCATCAGTGCATATTTTTGTAGCGGCAAATACATTTATTTAGGCAGAACCTGGGTGCTGACAGCTTGTCTACAGTGTGAGCATGGAAAGGACAGGAAGGATGGGGGTGTCCGATACAGATTTGTCTCACATGGATCGGTCCTGTTCCTGCACCGACATCTCTGTTCAGACACCATTTCCAGCCTCCTCCCATCCTTTGGGAGAACAATCTATGCCATGCGAGTCAGACCTGACCACCGGGTCCAGCTTGGTGACCTCGTGGGGCGATCTGGCCTAGCTTCCTCCAAAGCCCCCACTCAAAGGCGACCAGTGGAGAAGGCCACCTTGTGTGCTGGTTGTGTGTTATCACTACAGCTCTGTCAACAGGTTGAGCGACATTGGACCTGACTCTACTCTCCCTGAGGAGTGGGGAGAGCTCCCACTTGTGAACACACTACGTGCCATTATTCCATCTCATCTTCACGATGATGGAATGGGGAAGGTGGCTGCGTTGCTACCCATGTCACTGCCATCCAGGGATACAGCCAGGAACCTGCCCTTCACAGCCTGTCCTCGTCACAATACCATGCTCACCGGCCTCCCTGGGTGGGTGTCTGGCCTCAGTCCTGGAGCCTGGGCCACTCCTGGGCCTCACCAAAGGGGAGAGGTTGTGGGCCCTGGGGCAGGACAGTGGGTGTGGAGGCACAGCTCTGTGGAGCTGAGGGGAAGGACCGCTGGTCTGGAGAGGCTGGGGGGCTTTGTGTGAAATGAGCCTTGCTGCTGGGTCATGAGGGTTCAAATTTTGCCTTTCTTCTCAAGAAAAGACTAAAGGGAGCAGGTGTCCTTGGCTGGGACTGCCTTCGGTGTGCCCGGCAGAGTGTGTGTTGGGGATCAGAGTTCTCCATCTGGTGCTCCAGACATGCATTTCCACCAGCTCCCTGTTCAGTAGAAAGTCAGATTTCTAAAAACAGCTATACTCAGCCCTGGGCTACAGGTCTGGCCCTTCTTGGACAGCACACTCCCTGCTGGTACTCTTTTCACTAGGCCTCTCGCCCCTCTGGTGGCAAAAAAGGGCTCATCCCTCTGTGAGGAGCAAAGGGGAGAGCGTCTGTACACCCAGGAAAGGAAGGCAGCATAGCCCCTCATGGAGCCCTGAGTTACAGTTGCTGTACCTGGTTAGGAAGTGGCACAATTCCATCTTCTGGGTCCTACTTGCCCCTGTACTTCTCCTAGATCAGGAACAATGCTACGTCTGAGAATGAGCACAAAGAACACTTTTCCTTTAAGGGACTGATCTTAAAAGAAGTTCCCAGTCTCAAAGGTGGGGGCATATACCCTGCTGACCCAGAGCAAATCACTGTCTCTAGTCTTTTTTTCCCTCCCTTGCCCCGTGGAGGTTGAACTTGATGGTTACATCAGGTGTAGAAGGGGCAGAGAGCCTTCCTCATTAAAAGAGCTGGGGTGGTTGGGGGCTTCAAGGGTCTCAGAACCTCCAGGTCCTTGGGCCACTAGAGAGTGGGGCTTGGGGGACTGGACAGTTAGTGGCCAAGGCCTGGTGCAGGAGATGGCTGGCAGAGAAGAGCTGGGAGGGTGGACAAGGCTGGAGGCGGGGCCCCTTCACAGCAGGCTGAAGTGTGTGCTTGGTGATGTGCACGCTGCCAGATCAGTGAGAGCAGAGGTCGGGGGTCAGGAGTCGGATGGTCGGAGACATGGCGTGGGCACCAACTGTGTATTTGGTCAGGTTGTGAGAACTCTTGGAAGTTCAGTTTCCTCATCTGTGAAATTGGGATGCAGGTACCTGCTCTGCCTCCCTCAGGAAATTGTTTCGAGAGTCTGAGGAGCCACTGAGCATAAAAATACCTTGCAAAGAGCAGAGCTGGCCAAGGCATGAAGGGTGAAGGAGGCTGCCCTGTCCTTCTCTTCTGAGAGTTCCTTTTTTTTTTGTTTCTTATTCCCAATATGAAAACAGTAAAGAGTTCCAGGGAATAATGCTGCCTTCCTCCCATCAAATACTGTGACGTTTGCACCTGGCGGGTACTCGTAGCAAGCTTGTCCTCTTGCAAATTTAACCTACACGTTTATTTTAGTTCCTAGTCTTGGAAGAAAAGAAAAAAATAAATCACATCTAAACCCTGATAAAAATATAGCTTGGTGCTTCTGGGCTGATGAAATCCTACTTGGAGAATGGGGACCTATTTCTTTCCCTAAGTCTGGCTACTCTTGAAGGCCAGTCACTTAAAAAAGGATGAAAAACCAGAGAAGAATTTTCTTCAGCAAAAACTAATAATCAGTGGCTTCAACATCTATCTGTCCATCCATCCATCCAATACTTAACAGAGTGTCTACAGTGCTCCAAGCCCAGCGCTGGACTTTGGGGACACACAGGTGATTGGTGGCAAGACTGGCAAGTAAATTGAGTGTGACAGATGCCCAGAGTGCGGTGGGAGCAGGAGGAGACACAGCGGAGTCAAAAAGCAGGAAGGGGCAGCTTCTCTGAGGAGGAGGACTCTTGAATTGAAGACTGAGGAGTGAAGAGGCTTCAGCTTTGCTGAGTTCCCTTTCACCCACACTTGCGTGGTGCCAGGATCAGTAAACTTCAGAATCTTTATAGAGTCAGAACCAGAGCTACTGCCACGTGTACAGAGTCCTGTAAGGTCCTGGGAATGGGGCGCTCCGAGCAGGAGCCATAACTGACTTTGCTTCGGAGTTTAGCATCGTCTTCTTGGAATCAGAGAACTCAGAACATTTAGGTAATACCACTTCCTCTTGGCAGAATTTCACTAAAACCCGCCTGGGAGACTGGAATAGCAGCACCTTGTTTGTTTGGAAGGAAGCCAAAGGTCCACCACACACATTCCCCTTTCAATCCCTCACCTCCTACTGGAAACACTTCCCTGTCTGTCGTGTGTCTGCTGCTGAAGTCAGTCTTCTCCCCAGGAGATTCAGAAACTCTTCATATTTCACCAACTGTCCTTTACAACTAGGCTCAAGACCACAAGAGCTGTTCTATATTCTCTCCGGGGCCTGGCCTGGCCTCACAGAGTCTACAGAGACAGGAACAGTTACCTTATGGATGAGGAGCCACAGTAACAAAAAGCAGAAGCGCACAGACGAGGGGCAGTCATTTTGCCGTGGATGGATGAGGGAGGACACGGCCTGGCACCCGGGGGCTCCCTCTCCGTCCCCACTACCATGAGACATCCTGTACTTTCGGACCACTGCAGTCGTTTGATCACAGACCAGCCTTGGTGAAGGGAAGCCCAGGCAGAGGACTGGAAATTCGGGTTGTGTAGGAAGCTTGGTGAGGAGGCTGCTGCTGTGGAGGGACCACTGAACAAAAGGACTTCAGCCTGGAAGAGCCAGGTGGTGAAGGCGCGTCCCTGAGTCCGGTCCCCCAGCCCCATCTCCCTTGCTAGGTGATGTAAGCTGCCTTTTGCACATCATTGTATCCCTTTGGCCATGTTGCCAAAGTCTGCCGTTTCTTTGTGCCTTGGCCAACCTCCAATGACCCCACAGCCCAGCCGACAGAACGCTCCAGTGCTAAAGGGTCTGGACACGAAGCTCTGGATGGCCCCTCTATCCAACCAGATTTGCCTTCAACGGCCACTGCCCCGACCTCTTGGTGATGTTTAAGAAAAGAAACCTTGTGTATTGGCTGCATCAGTCCTATCTCCAATGAAGGTCCAGGTAACTATTTGTATTTCTGTTTGAATTTTTTGGTTTTTAACTTTTTTCTACTTCTGGGTAATCATAAAGGAAAAAACAGTTCCTTTGGTCGACCAAACTTCATTTAAAAGTTGTTTGTATCTTTTTTAAAAACTAGAATCCAATCCCTTAAGTCTTGAAAAGTAACCTCCATTGAGCTCAGTAAACCATTTCCAACGCCGCAGCTTCTGCACCAGGGGATTTCAGGAAGGAGACGCCAAACAACCACCAACGACTTCCCAAGACGGCTGCCAGCAGGTCTCAGGGCTCTGTGAGCTGGAGATCTGCTCGTCTCATCCCGACTCCAGCCTCACGTCTGCTCGGCTAGCTGGCCTGGCTCGTGCAATTAGTATTCTTTCCAGTGTTGATTTTGTTCAAATATATTGGGCCCATCAATCACCCACTTTCCAACTCATCTGTCTGGATCAGTCAATTACAAAGTTATTTTGGAGCCACTAGGATGCTTGTGAAAGAGACATAAGAAGGAGCTAAACTCATTTTCAGCTTTGACCTCGGAGGCTGGGATGTGGGAAGGCTTAGTTTGCTTACACTTCATGGCTATCCAATTCAATCTGGCCTGTAGAATAGAAAGGCCACTTGCTTAATTGGGAACACTTTAATATAGATATCCATTAACTTATGCTAAATTACAGTAAAACATCTATGGAAGAACCTGATGTGACAACTGCATGAATACTAAATCACTTCATTACGATCAGCACTGTGACAATGAATATGAAATGAACGTGCCCAGAGAAGACAATTAATCTTCCACCTTCCCAAGCCATTACTGTTTTATTTCCTCCCACACTGTACTAAAAAATAAGGCACAGAAGCTCTATGATTTTCTGAGATGATTACTTCCCTTTAGCTGCTGAGCGGTCCCTTAGAGCTTCTCTAATGTGTAGAGTGGAGACTGGTTTGGGCTCCTCCAAGAAATAGCCATGGAAGTGGAGAGGTAGGGGTCCTGGGGTCCCACTTTGGTTTGGGACAGGAAGCTGTTAAGGCTGCCTGAATACCACACATGCGCGCTCACACGCACACACACACGATGAAAGGCATCCTCATCGGGAACTAGCAAACAGACTGTCAATTTAGATTAGCAACTTCAAAAGCATTCCAGTCTGCTCCCTGCATACATTATATGCATAGATCTGAGGGAAAAATTTGGCCTCTGAATTAAGTCAGCTTTCCCTTCTGGGCTGCTGCACCTGAAAAGTGTGGCTAACAGGGTCCAGCAGCCAGATAAATGCATCTTATAGTACCTAGTCTGAACCACACATTTTGGTTTGTTTCATTCATTCATCCATTCCTCCATTCATTCATTCATTAATCCTCATCAGAGGGCATGCTTATTGACTTTAGAGAGAGGAAGGTGGGAGAGAGAGGCAGAGAAACATTGATGTGAAAAAGAAACATGGATCAGTTGCCTCTCTTATGCACCCTGACCAAAGACCAGACCTGCACATCAATCATAGGGAATCAAACCCTCAACCTTTCAGTTCATGACATTCCAAGCAACTGAGCCACACCTCCTGAGGTGAACCTTTCATACCACATGGTGCTATTTCATGTAGGTTCTTTCTCAATCCCAAGGTGAACCATGGGGACCTTTGTATTTGGAACCTTGCCCAACTCCGTGTGAGGAGTAGCCCATGAGAGGCAAGCATGAAAAGTATCCCTGGGTTCTCCACTCTGATCCTTGTTCCCTGGATCACAGACCTCTCCTCCTTGCTGGCTTTTCCTCTTCTCCTTGACATCGACTCCCCTGACTCAGTCCTTGGATCTCTTCTCTTGGTCTGGACTCAGTCTTGGAGCTTAAACACCAACTCTCCTGTGATGCCTCCCAGATTGACATCCACAGCCCGGGCCACTCCCCTTAACTCCAGACTCATGTAGCCAACTTCCTGCTCCTCATCCCCACTTGGATGTCTAGTGGGCTTCTCAAATTCAACGTGTCCCAAAGAGAACTCCTGATCTTCTCCCACAGACCTGACCTCTCCTAATCTTCCTCATCTTTTAAGTGGTGGTTTCATCCTTCTAGTTATTCAGGCCAGAAATCTTAGACTCTTCTCTTTCTTTCATACCCACAACCAATTTGACAACATAGCCCGTTGGCTCAAAATATCTACGTAGACCAACCACCTCTCACACCACCTCCACTAGCACCTGACCCAAGCCACCATCATCATCCAGGCCCAGATGATTGCTATAGTCTCGCCACAGTTCTGGCTTTAGCAGGGCCTCTAGCCTAAGCCTTGTCTCAGAGGACCCTCTTAGTGGTCACAAAGCTAGTCTCTGCCATGCTCATCAGGTCAGGGGTCAGGGTCTCTTGTGGAGTTTGGCAAGGGTGGACCAGAGCTCTGAGGTAAAGGGATACCTTTGACACGAGTAACAAAAGTAGGAAATTGCTATTTTCACCTAGACTGCAAGCAAGGAAAGTACCAGCCAGTGGGATGTATCTCACCAAGACGATATAGACTACATTGAACGAGAGCTTCCTGCTTGGCTTCTTAGGAGACCGGGACTGCAGATGTTCTATTCCACCCTTGTAGCTAGCTCCATTTCCCGGCTATATAGCAAGTAAGTCTCTCTCATTCATTTTCCCTCTCCTCCCCCACAGTTCCCATCATATTTAAATGGTGGAAGCCATTAAAATATTAATTTATAGGCTATTTAAAAACTCAGAGTAACTCCAATTCTATATAGAGCCATGTGATGCTCACTGGACTCCTCATCGCAAGTTCCCGTGCAGGTACAAAGCCCCAGCTGCTAGTTTTCTTAGGGCTAGAGTGTCAATTCTACTACTCCAAGGGAGAGTTGTCAAAGGGCCCTCTTTCCATCATACAAAGGGCAGGTGTCAGTGTGGGTGGAGCCTCCCTGTGAAATGTGCAGAAGTCCTTGGCTGCTTCAGATGGAGCCCAGGTCCAGCAGGCAGCTGCTGTGCTGTTTGTGGAGAGCCAGAGACCCCTCTTGAAAGGGCGCATCTCCATAACCCATGGAGGAGAGCGAGTGCCAACAATCTTGTTAGCACATCGAATAACGGATTTTGACAGATGCTTCCCTGCCTTCTAGGCCCAGCTTCAAAATCCTCCCTGTACGAGTCTCACTGGGGTTGGTGATTAGTTCTCACTGTTCCCTCTTCTGATACCAGCAAGAGGCTCTGTTTGTGCCAAGTCTCCCTGTAAATGCTATGGCTGTGCCTCTACCAGGCAAAGCATTCCTGGGAGATAACTCGGGGTTTGTGACAGGACTCCTACCGGGAACAGGAGGGAAGGGAAATTGCCTCTCTGTGAGAGCTCATCACCACGTGGTCTAGCTCAAGTAAGACTCACAGAGATGTGAACTCTGTCCTCCCTTTGCTATTCTCTCTCTGTCCTCTGCTCTTCCGAGCAAACTCTCAGTGTGAGAACAGGTCTGATTTCCATGGGCGACCACCATTTCTAAGCTAGCGTCTGGGAATAGGCCACAAACATATAAGAGGCCTCAGAAAAGTCAAGAGCCTCTGACAGGAGAAAGTGCTTATGAGTATGTTGAAGGTTTAAGGAGTAATGACACAAAAGGGGACAGGATAGAACAAGAAAGCAGCATAGGGACAGTCTTCCTGGGGCAGGGGATGGATGACATCATGTCTGCATGTTTCTTCCAGGTGCATGATTTGTGAAAAATCCTAAACTGTACATCAGTTCAACCAAGTAAAAATTTATTAGGTATCTATCTCCCCTGAGTCAAGCTGTAAGTGAAGAATTCAAAAGTAAACCAAGTAAGATTTCCGAGTTCAAAGACTGTACAACCTAGTAGGGCAAAGGGAAGCCATTTGAGTCTCTCTCACTCTCTCTCTGCTCCTCCTTCTGTCACCTTCTTTTCAACCAATGCAAGGCAGATCGTATTAAAGCAGAGGCATCTCTGGTCGGTGTGAAGAGCCCTGTAATTGGGCTTGCAAACTGCCTCTACCACTTACCAACGCTGTAACATTGGGCAGGACATTTACACTCATTTAGCTTCAGTTTTCTTATGTATATGACATGGATATTAATGATACCTACCTCAGAGGGTTAGAGTGAGGACTAAATAAGATAATGCATATTAAAATTCTTCACACGCAGTAGATGCTTAGTAAATATTAGTCAAATGAATGAATAATAAATAAAAGTGTCAGGGCAATACAGAGGAGAGCCATTGGGGGTTGGGAGGGACAGTATCTGAGATGGTCTTGAAAGGCGAAGAGGATTTTGACAGGTGTAGAGGGACAGAGGGAACAGAGGGAGAGCACTGAAGTGGAGGAGAGTAGGTCCCACGTCCAGGAGAGGCAGGTAGTGGGAAATAGGCTGAGGATACAGGCTGAGGTTATATTGCGGTAAGCCTTGATTGCTAGTCTAAGAAATATGGGCTTGATCCTTGGGCAAAGAGATTTTTTGGGAAAAGCATGGCTATGTTACAGGAAGATCAATGTGACAGTCAAACGAATAGAGTTTCACTGAAGATTAATTGGAGATAGGAGACACATTTGAAGGTAACAATAATCTCAATAAGATTGAAGGAGGATCTTAACAGAGT